>CM064579.1:22355825-22560375 GCA_032716605.1 Paralithodes platypus | reverse complement strand
TGCAGCCACCACCTCAGTCTATCAAACCGCGGAGGAAAGGTCACAAGAAAACGGGAAGTGTTGGTCAATTGGAGAGTTTTGAGCCGGCAGTGTTTCTTGGTGACTCATTATTGGCACCTATGTTAGAGTCTGGAGAGGCCCCGGGGCCTGTCACCGCTAGTGCAGGTGCAGGGCAGGAAGAGACTCTGCGACAGCATTGTTATGCGCAGCGTGAGGAAAGGATGGCTCAGCGGGACATTGGAGGTGGAAATAAATTATTTAAGATGAACTTGGATAATCTCGCACCTGCTGATATATGTTCCTTGCAGCTGGAAGATCTTGAAGTCAGGGCGTGTGGTAATGGTGCTATCGAACTGGAGAGCGATGGGGATGCGCAGCCTGGTGATTTTTTCTTGTCCGAGGGGATCTTGTATCGGAGACATCAGGATCCCAAGAAAAAGTGGGATGGCGGTCAGGATTAGTGGACCAGTTAGTAGTACCGAGGGTGTGCCGTGAGAGCTTATTGAGATTAGCTCATGATGTGCCTTTGGCAGGGCACCTGGGGGCACGTAAGACGGAGGCAGCTCTGAGCAAGCTTTTCTGGTGGCCTGGGTTAAAGGCGAGTGTCGTGTCATGGGTGTCACAGTGTCACACTTGTCAAGTTGTTGGGAAACCCAATCAGGTCATCCCGTGAGCCCCGTTACAACCCATCCCCTGTCATTGGGCCGCCCTTCAGCAAAGTAGTTATCGATATGGTTGGCCCATTGCCCCCCACTAGTGCCGGCAATAAATTTTACTAACTGTAATGGATGTAGCAACACGGTATCCAGATGCTTACCCCATGCGCAACGGGATGGCTAAGACTGTTGTCAAAAACCTACTTGTCTATTTTTCTCGTTATGGCTACCCTCAGGAGATCCAGTCTGATCAGGGATCCAATTTTACTTCTGCTCTGTTTAAGCAGACCATGCAGCAACATGGGATAGTGTCTGTGGTGTCATCTGCCTACCATCCCGAGAGTCAGGGAGTTTTGGAAAGGTGGCACTCGACTCTCAAGAGTATGTTGCGGTGTTATTGCATGGAAAATGGGAAGGACTGGGATCTAGGTCTCCCATACGTTTTATTTGCTGCGAGAAAAGTACCTGGGGAGAGCTTGGGATTTAGCCCGAACGAGTTGGTTTTTGGACACAGGGTCAGGGGGCCCCTCCACATAGTCAAGGAGATCTGGGAGGGAGTCACAAAGCCATGCTCGCTTCTAAAGTATGTAGTTGAAAGCTGTGAGAGAATGCTAAAGAGCTTGGAGGTAGCAGGTCGGAACCTTAAGAGTTCACAAGCTCAGATGAAGGACAGATACGACCAGAAGGTGAAGCTGAGGGAGTTTGAAGTAGATCAGGAGGTACTGATACTACTGCCTCTGGTGGGACACCCCTTGTCTGCCAAGTATTCTGGTCCGTATCGGGTTGTAAGGAAGGTTTCTGATCTCGACTATTTAGTAGCTACTCCTGATCGCAAGAAAAAGAACCAACTTTGCCATGTAAATCTGATGAAAGAGTATGCGAGGCGCCCCTCCGAGCCTCTCACTGTCCCGGTGTTAATCTGCAGCGATCGTGGTGGAAAAGGAGGAAGGGACAGTCAAGCTGCGGGGGAGGATAATTGGGATTGTCATGTTTCCGTGGATCAGTGGGCGGGGAATTCTAGACAAGTGGCTCACGAGTTGATATTGCACCTGCTTGAGCAACAGCGTGTAGCTGTGCAGCACTTGTTTGATTCAAACCCAGCTGTTTTCGCGGAGCATCCTGGCCTCACTACTCAAGCGGTGCACGATGTCGATGTTGGGGACCACCCGCCCTTTAAATCAGTGCCATACTGTGTTCCCCCTATTAAATTACCAGCACTTAGGGAAGAGCTGGATTATATGCTGAAACGTGGGCTGATTTCTGAGGGTGCAGTAAGGTGGACTTCCCCAGTCACACTGCAGCCCAAACCAGATGGCAAGGTGCGGTTTTGTATAGATTTCCGCAGGTTGAATGGTTTAACCCCCACAAATGCCTACCCTCTCCCTCGCGTGGACGACAGTGTGGATAAGATAGGAAAAGCCAAGTTCCTCACTAAGATAGACCTTGTTAAGGGTTATTGGCAAGTGCCCTTGTCTGAGCGAGCGCGAGAGGTGTGTGGGTTTGTGGTGGACGGTGCCACATATCGTTGCCATGTTATGCCATACGGGCTGAAAAACGCCCCTGCAACGTTTCAGAAATTAATGAACGACATTGTAGCCGACATTCCCAACTGTACGGTGTACCTAGATGATGTCATAATACACGACGAGGATTTTAACAGTCACTGTGCTCACATCGGACAGCTTTTTAATAAACTGAATGAAGCAGGTTTGGTGGTAAACCTGGGTAAGTGCGATTTTGTCAAAGCCACAGTTTTGTACCTGGGGTTCGAGGTGGGGATGGGTCAGGTGTGCCCTCCACAGACAAAGATCAAAGCCATCGATCAGTTTCCCCAGCCTACGACTAAGAAACAAATGATGCGGTTTCTAGGTATGATAGGCTATTATCGTCGCTTCATCAAAGGCTATTCGACTGTACTTGCACCTTTAACTGACTTATTATCTAAGGACAAGAAGTTCCGGTGGTCTCCTGAGTGTGCAGAGGCGTTTTCCTTGGTGAAACACCTGTTATGTACCCACCCCATACTCAGGGCCCCGGACTTCAGCAGACCTTTTCAGCTGGCGACTGATGCCAGTGGCGTAGGGGCTGGGGCTGTCTTGTTACAGACAGATGATGAAGGTATCGAACATCCGGTGAGTTTTTACAGTAAAAAATTCAATAGTGCACAAAGGAATTACTCTGTAATTGAAAAAGAACTCCTGGCGATAGTGCTGGCGCTCAGGCACTTCGATGTATATGTTCCTGCTTTCGGACCAGTCGTAGTGGTTTATACCGATCATCACCCTCTGAAATTCTTGAATAAGTTTCATAACCGGAATATGAGGCTGACCAGGTGGTCACTCATGCTTCAGGAGTATAATCTGGACATACGCCATATTGCCGGTGCTGATAACGTGATAGCGGATTGTTTATCAAGGGTGGATGATGTTGGTTAGACTGCCACAGGATTGAGGGTTGAGTGTGGAGGAAAATTGGCTGTCACTGTTGTTCAGCCGAAAAAAACAAATTAAAAAAGCAAAAACCTTATAAAAACTCTTTATTTTTATAACGTGTAGAATTTAGTATAAGATGTTGTAGCAGTATATAAGTTGAATGTTTTTGCTTATTGTCGCTAAGTTAGTTGAACTTGCTCGGTGGAGCGCAACAGTCTTTATTATTTTTATATATAGTGCCTTGTGTCGCAAAATTGTGTGGTACTATGAGAAGCTTTCTGTTAGATATGAAGAACTTAGTCAAGGGTCTTATATCTTGGGGGAGGTGTGACGCTTCTGCATAGTAGCCACGTGCGGGCATGCGCGCGCGTCGGCTGCCTAGCCGTTTAGAAACCGGCTGGCGGCAGCCGGCCGGCAGGCTTTTCCTTAGTATATATCCTACGACAACGTAACTAATATCTGGGATATTCTTATGTTGTTTCATATCTTGTAGCTGCCCTTATTCTTAACCAACGCATCTTAGTATATTTTATTCTCGATAGTTGATTGTTTCATTATAATATATAAGATGTAAGTTTAGTGAGGGCGGGAGGAGACGAGCGGGAGAGAGAGACCGGCTGGGGGACGTTGCTTCGCGCGGAGAGTCCAGCTTGGGACGAGCCTGAAGCGTTGCCATATGCATTCGATTGCAACGTTAGGCTTAGTTTCGACTCACGCACGGGGTAGACGATTTTGACCCGGCAACTGTGTTGAGTGTTGCCAAGCCTGGGATGTATTTTGTATGCCTAGGGTGGGGTCCAGACAGATTCAAGACTCAGAGCTCACCTCACTGTCGTACCCTTCGGACCCCCTTGATATCTATCCCTCTCAACCCCACTTAGAAACTTTCTCTCTTACTTTGTATACCTTCCTTCCACTACTTCACCAATCTATTTAATTATCCCATCCCCTTGATAGACCTTATATCTATTATTGTATTAACGACGAGCTCTCAGATAACTAGATAGGATTTTGGGCCTTATGCAGAGACGTAATTGTTAATGAGACCTAGGAAGCTTTTTTGTTGTCTCATATTTGGTGGTTTCATGCTTGCTAGTGTGTTCTTGTGTCAGGTTAGCAGGGGCTTGACCGGAGGGGAGGCTTTTTGCGATCCTTTAAGTAAAGTCTGCTGGTGCGAGTCCTGTGGACCCGCACGACTTTACTAGGATACCCGTGGGAGTCTGGGGGTATTTTCTTGTCTGTGTCCCTGTGTGTCTAGTGTTGTGTTGTGTGAGGGCCCTTGCCTAGTCCACTCAGCACTGCGCTAGCACGTCTTGCTTTTGTTTTAGGGTCGCCAGGAGAGAGTCAGATACTTGCGATCTGAGTCTCTCAAGAGAGCACCCTTTCAATTAGAGTAATTTGGCGCACAGACTTGGGAACGTCCCTAGGCTAGAGCAGGTGGCTCAGCCCGGGTATCCGAAGCCTATATCCTTCCGGCTAGACCTCTGCCGCCTGGCAGATTAACAGCTAGGGGTTTATTATATCTGTATGCTTGTTATTGTGCCACAGTTTACCGTTTTTGTGAGCATTGTGAGTCAGGGTGTGGCTTAGAGACTCTGTCCGAGCAGGCTTGCCTGACTAAGAGTGAGAAGCACACCTGTATGTGGTTATGTTGCGAGTTGCTGCCTTTATTTAATTATACCTATGCCGTTATACACTGTATGGCCTATCACTAGTATTTATTCCTGCTTATGAGTTAAGAGTTCTCTAAATCCGTAACGTACTTTCTTTGCTAAGCATCAGATCCTACAGTAGCCGCATGCAGTTTAGAAACCCGCATCTTGTGTACCTGTACGATGTTTTGAGGACTGTTTGCTTTCACCTTCTTTCACGCAGGGGTGATTAGTTGTATTAATTAACGTAACGTTAAATGTACTTTCTTCTAGTTTGTTATTAAATTGTTTCTGCAATTTAATTCCGTTATCTATCTTTTCCTTGAAGCTTTAAGTCAACTTAATTGTGTGATCTTTTATATAGCCTGCTTGACTATCAGCAGTCTATAGTGCGTGCACCCTGTAACCGAGTCATAGGATACCTTGTTGTCCAGGCAGGACTCTTGACGGTTTAGGGTGGTTTGTTGCCTGGGTTTATAGATAAGGGTGGGATCTAGCGTTTTCCGTTGTTGCTTGTTGCCGCATACCTAGTCCAATAGAAAGAGCCCAGTGTTTATATATCCCAGGACGTAACACTAGCTATATTTAGATGTTTATATTTTATTCTAGCTATATTTAGATGTTTATATTTTATTCTAGCTATATTTAGATGTTTATATTTTATTCTAGCTATATTTAGATGTTTATATTTTATTCTAGCTATATTTAGATGTTTATATTTTATTCTAGCTATATTTAAATGTTTATATTTTATTCTAGCTATATTTAGATGTTTATATTTTATTCTAGCTATATTTAGATGTTTTGTGCAGCTTAAGGGGATATTTCCACTTGAGATATTTCTTTCTTTACCCCTTTCTCCCTCATGTTTAGCCCCATGGCTTTTGAGATTTTAACACGTTCGCCCCATTAGTTTGGCGATTTTAAGAACTTTCACCCCATTTGTCACTTTTAAGACCTTTCATCCCATTTAGGTGTCGATTTTGTTCTGGCGAGCGATAGCGAGCCTGTAATTTAAGAGGAACCGGCCTTTGGCCAGGAAATTTTTCTACCGAAAAATGTACAAATTTGTCTTGAAAGGGGGTCAGGGGGGTGTAATTTCAAGCTTGATGGAAGTCTAGGAAACACACCAAAAACCTCCCCTTAATTTAAGAAGGATCTGTGGTAGTAAAAAGGGTTGAGTCATTTATTTCGAAGCCTGTTAGTTGCTGGAGGTCCTTTCGAAGCCTGTTAGTTGCTGGAGGTCCTTTCGAAGCCTGTTAGTTGCTGGAGGTCCTTTCGAAGCCTGTTAGTTGCTGGAGGTCCTTTCGAAGCCTGTTAGTTGCTGGAGGTCCTTTCGAAGCCTGTTAGTTGCTGGAGGTCCTTTCGAAGCCTGTTAGTTGCTGGAGGTCCTTTCGAAGCCTGTTAGTTGCTGGAGGTCCTTTCGAAGCCTGTTAGTTGCTGGAGGTCCTTTCGAAGCCTGTTAGTTGCTGGAGGTCCTTTCGAAGCCTGTTAGTTGCTGGAGGTCCTTTCGAAGCCTGTTAGTTGCTGGAGGTCCTTTCGAAGCCTGTTAGTTGCTGGAGGTCCTTTCGAAGCCTGTTAGTTGCTGGAGGTCCTTTCGAAGCCTGTTAGTTGCTGGAGGTCCTTTTTAAACTGAATCAAATGGTCTAATAAAAGCCAGAATTAAGATAAAAGTACGTCACCGGTAATGAACGGGTTAATGACTTACAGAGATTAAGGGGAGGCAGACCGTTTTTCTGGACCCCCTTCTCCCTCATGTTTAGCCTTGCTAGTTTTGAGATTTTAAGACGTTCGACCTATTAGTTTGGCGATTTTAACACCTTTCGCCCCATTTCGTTGTCAATTTTAAGACCTTTCGTGGCATTTAGGTGTCGATTATTTCCTGGCGAGCGATAGCGAGCCTGCAATTTTAAGAGGAACCGGCCTTCGGCAGGGACATTTTTCTACCGAAAAATTTACAAATTTATCTTGAAGGGGGGTCTAGCGGGTGTTTTTCTAAGCTTGATGCAGGTCTAACTGCATCTTGTCTTGGTCTAACTGGTCTTGATGCATTTCTAACTTCTAACCCTTCTTCTTATACTGTCGATCTTTTCTCTCCTTTGGGCTCCTCCGACCATAAACTTATCTCTGTCACCTGTCCTATCTCTCCAGTACAGCCACCCGATCCTCCTAGCCAGCGGCGCTTGTGGCACTTTGGCGCTGCCGACTGGGAGGCTCTTCGGCAGTACTTCTTTGATTTCCCATGGAATTATTTCTGCTTCCATGGCCGAGGACCCTCGGAGAGTGCTGAACACATTACCGAGGTAATCCTATCGGGCATGGAAGCATACATTCCATTCTCTTTCTCTCAGACTAATGCTAAAAATTCTTGGTTTACTCACGCCTGTTCTACTGCTGTCCGCAATAAGGAGGAAGCATTCAAACGGTACCGACGCCTTAAAACTCAAGACTCTCATTCTTCATATGTTTCTTCCCGGAATCAAGCCAAATCTGTTCTTCGACTTGCCAAACACTCTTTCATCAATAATAAATGCACTGAACTATCCAACTCTAGCTCTTCCCAAGCTTTCTGGCATCTAGCCAAAAACCTCTCCAACAATTTCTCTTCCTCGTCTTTCCCTCCCCTTTTCCACTCTGATGGCACAACCATCACTTCTTCCTCTGACAAAGCTAAACTCTTCGCTCAAACTTTTGCTAGAAACTCCACCTTGGATGATTCCGGTGCTATTCCTCCCTCTCCGCCCTCCTCTCTCTTACTTATGCCTAATATCCTAATCTCTTCTAAAGATGTACTTTCTACCCTCTCTGGGCTTAACACTAATAAGGCGTACGGTCCGGACGGTGTTCCTCCTGTTGTTCTCAAAAACTGTGCTTCCGTGCTGACTCCCTGCCTAGGCAAACTCTTTCGTCTCTGTCTATCCTCTAACGTCTTCCCTTCATGCTGGAAGATTGCTCACATTCAACCTGTCCCAAAGAAGGGTGACCGCTCTCAACCCTCCAACTATCGTCCAATTGCTCTTATCTCTTGTCTTTCTAAAGTTTTTGAAACTATTCTTGCTTCCAAATTTCTTAAGCATTTCTCTTCTCATAATCTGCTCTCAGATCGCCAGTATGGCTTCCTTAAGGGTCGCTCTACTGGTGATCTTCTTTCATATCTTACTAACTCTTGGTCATCCTCCTTTCGTGACTTCGGTGAGACTTTTTCTATTGCACTAGACATATCGAAAGCCTTCGATAGAGTCTGGCATAAATCTTTAATTTTTAAACTACCCTCCTTCGGTTTCTAACCCTCCATCTGTGCCTTTGTCTCTAATTTCCTTTCCGGCCGTTCCATAGCCGCGGTTGTGGACGGCCATTGTTCACTTCCTCACCCTATAAACTCCGGTGTTCCTCAGGGCTCTGTCCTATCTCCTATTCTCTTTCTAATTTTTATCAATGATCTCCTTAACTGTACCTTAATTCCCATCCATTCATACACAGACGACTCAACCTTACACTACTCCATTAGTTTTTCAGAACGCCCCAGCCAGCAATCCCTCAACGACAAACGTAATGAAGCCATAGAACTCTTAAATTCTGATCTAAATACTATTTCCAATTGGGGCAGAGAAAACCTTGTTAACTTTAATGCTTCCAAAACCCAATTTCTCCATCTATCTACCCGTCAGGATCTCCCAGCGGACTATCCCTTATTCTTCAGCAATACAAAAATCAACCATTCATCTTCTCTCAATATTCTTGGTGTCTCTTTTTCCTCTGCTCTCATTTGGAAGGACCATATTACCAGTCTTGCTAAGGCAGCCTCCCAGAAGCTGGCTGTGCTCAACCGCCTTAGGGGGTTCTTTTCCCCTGCACAGCTTCTTGCTCTGTACAGGGGCATAGTGCGCCCTTGTATTGAGTATTGTTCACATGTGTGGGGAGGTTCCTCTCACACCGCTCTCCTAGACAAAGTTGAAAGGAAGGCCTTTCGTATCATTAACTCCCGTCCACTCACCAACTCTCTGCAATCTCTCTCTCTCCGCCGCAATGTTGCATCTCTCTCGCTATTCTATCGCTACTATAAAAATCAGTGTTCCTCAGAGCTATCCCAGTGCATACCACCTCCTTTACGTAGGGCACGTGGTACCCGTCTTGCAACTCAATCCCACCCCTACTCTGTGCAACTCTCCAACCCAAGAGTGAAACGTTACTCTCAAACTTTCTTCTACTCAACAGCTGAGCTCTGGAACTCTCTCCCAGAATCAGTCTTTCCCTCTTCCTATGACTTAAATTGCTTCAAACTCCGTGTGTCCAGGCATTTTGGCTCGAACGTCCCTTGATTTTGGCCCTGTCACTCTTTCAACTATGGGGGAGGCACTCGCTATAGGCAGTTATGCCTTTTGCCTCCCTCAATCACATAGAAAAAAAAAAAAAAAGAAAAAAAGGAGGAAACTAAAAAGATATAGGCCTGAATAAATGAATTAATAGACCAAACAAACTGCCCGTCTCCCCTTAAGAGTGAGGGTTTGTGGCCTATCTATAATTAATGGACTCTACCTATAGTTGAGGTGTATGGGGGGAGGGGGGGGGGGGTTGCTTTTTTGGTCCCCCTTCTTCCTCATGTTTAGCCAAATTAGTTTTCAGATTTTAAGATGTTTGGCCCATTAGTTTGGCGATTTAAACACCTTACGCCCTATTTCGTTGTCAATTTTAAGACCATTTTTGCCATTTAGGTGTCGATTTTTTCCTGGCGAGCAATAGCGAGCCTGTAATTTTAAGAGGAACAAGCCTTCGGCCAGGATATTTTTCTACCGAAAAAATTACAAATCTACAAAACGACTTAGGCTCTTTTTGTTGATAGGAATACTGCATTGTCGTGGCGATTATTATTGTTGTAGCGTTTAGGATATTCTTGGCCCCGACTGCATTATATATCCTGCCTTTTGTGTGCATAGCCTGCACGAGCATTGTTCCGCTGCCTGCCTTTTTGGGTTCCATTTCCGATTCGAGCATCTTGATAGCATCTAACATTTAAAGAAGATTCCTTGTTGGTGTTGAAGGACTTTAGTGCAGTTTCTTTCATGCAGGAGTGCCTGACATTTATTGATTAAAGTAACGTAGCTGTAACTTCTCTTACCACCTTACTTTGCATACCATAACCAAGCACCTTCGGTTATAGGTAGTAATAGGCTGTTTTCACATAAAATTAAGCCTAGAGTAGACGCACATTTATTGAGAGTTTAATAACCTATTATTGCATATAGAACTCTGTACAGTATTTGGGTTCTTTGTTCACTGGGAATATACATCAGAGGTTGGATCTAGCGCTTTCCGTTGTAGCATTTATGCCATTACTAGTCCAATGAATAAGAGCCCTGATATATTTAACCCTCAGTCATAACAATTTCAACTACTCCTTCTCGGGCATAAGCTGAGATCCTGTACATTCTACCGCTCAACGTGGTGAAAGCCGTGAGGTCTCGTTCCAGTCAAGGGAGTGAGACATGCGAAGCACCCACTCACGGCTTGAAGCAGACCCATCTCTGAAGCTGCTTCACCCCCGCACTTCACTGTCTCACCCCCTAGACTCAAACCATCACTCAGAACGCCACCTAATGAACAATTAACTCACTAGGCATTGCCCCCTTGTAGCATATTTTGAATATGGGAATATTCATACAATGCTATTTAATCAGGGAACAATGTGGGTATTTTGGGGCTTTTTCGGTGGGCATTGTGGTAATGCACTGATACTAGGTACAGCACAAATTCCATCCCAATAGTACCTTCCCATTGACACATTGGGATTCGAACCCGGGACCATTGGATTACCAGTCCAGTGGCAAGACCACTCCACCACACCTCCCCTAACGGGGCTAATAGGGCTAAGCACGAGGAGAAGGGGGGCTAGAGGTCCTGTTAGTAAGAGAGAGAGTGGCCACCTAATGGGGCTAAACATGATGGAGAAGGGTTCCTGTAGTAAGAGGAGTGGCCATCTTTGTTTCTCTGGGCGGCATTTTCGTGCCCAGCCCTCATAGTACTGGAGACTTCTTTTGTTTTTATTTCAGCTGCATTAAGACGATTTTATGAAGCTTAGGAAGGATATATGGTAGCTAAAAGGATTCATTGAGACAGTTTTGTAATCTTTTGACATGTAGACATCCTTCCTAAGCTGAATAAAACCGTCTTATAGTTGGCAGAATATACATAAAAGGATGTCACCGGTACTGAATGGGCTAGATTATCTAATAACGAAGTTGTATTATATTTCAGATCATGTACAGTTGGTCACATAAGTTCCTGTTTCTCTCCGTGAGCTTATTCATGGAAATATATTATGCATGATTGAATGATGAGCGTAGTGCCGTGGGTAACTCATCTGATTAGTCAACTGATATTTAATAGAAACCACACTCGCAATTTATTCATACTATATTACTTTCATACATAAGATCACAACGAGGAACAGAACTTATGTGGCCAACTGTACAATGAATATCCAAATACCAAACTGAATACCCCCGTCCAAGTATTCGAAAATATTGATTGTGATTATGGAGATATTTATGGGCAAGTTTATAGTTTGCTCCCTAGACCTCTATCAAGCTTAACAAAAATTACCATCAAGACTCTCCTTCGAGATAAAGGTGTACATTTTAATGTCCCGTTTGAAGGCCGGTTCCTCCTAAATTACAGGCTCACTTTCGCTCGCTAGGAAAAATTTGACACCTAAATGGTACAAAAGGCCTTAATCCTCAACTCGCTGCGACCATCATATGACGGAAGAGAGAATATTAGCCACCACTGCGGCGCCCGTCATATGACGGGTGCCATTTTGAGACCATTATGAGCGATGAGAGAGAGACTTAGCATTGGGGGCATCCTTGCCTCCCTACACCTCTCAACAAGGATAAAACCGGCAAAAATATCTCATTTTAGGGTATCGGTTGCACGGTCGTTGCAAGATAACCCTAGGTCGTACAAGGTGATACAGGTGCCATTTGAAAACTCCATTATCGTCCTTTCACGGATATATTGTATTACGGTCTGGCTCCTGCTTATGCATGAAAAAGAGCATGGACTGAAGCTCATTTTCGGTAATATACCCGCCAGGGGCTATGGTGATACTCCCCCCCCCCCTGCTCATTGGGACTTAAAGTGGACAACAATGGGGCGAAAGGTCTTAAAATAGCCAAACTAATGATGCGAATGTCTTTAAATCTCTAAACTAATTTGGCTAAATATGAGGTAAAAGGGGGGTCAGAAAAAAAAAAATAAATCTCCCCTCAAGTTCCGTTCAGTTTAGTGCATTTGTTGGTCAAGGAAATTGATGCCTTGTCTTCGGCTTTCCTCTAGAAGGTGTTCTTGTCTAGTCGCCAGTACCGCAGATGCAAGCTTGGTTTTGTAGTTTGCGGCAGACCCGTTACTGGGGGTTGGAGTTCTTGATTATGTTGAGGCTGATGTTTTACCTGGAGATCATGTAATAGGGCGCATAACTTATTAATTTTGCTTTTCTGTTATTCTCTGCATTCTTATTCTCCAAAACTTATATCATTCATATTTTTCCACCAACCAACTTAACTTCTAAACTCAATTAATGAAATCAACAAATACATGTGGTACTCCAAGGACTCGAACCTAGGATACTCACACCGCGCATTTATGCATTACGCTATCAAGACAGTTATAAATAAAGAGGACATTATCAGCACCAGTGGCACCAATATGGCGGAGTTTAGCCGATCTCTGTTATGATAATATTCAAGGACACTAGTGCCACGTTATGAGAAACAATTTATTAGGGAAAATAGGCACCAATAGATTTTTCTCTATATAGTCCGCATGGAGGATTTTTGTTATCAACAAATTGAAAAATACCCACTTCACAGACAAATACACCAACAATCTAAGTCAAAGCGGGGGTGTGGGGGCGGCAGCCCCGACCTATAATACTAGGATAGGTTAGGTAAGGTAGTTAGGTTAGGCTAATGTCCTTTCAAAGGGGTATAGCCTAGGCTATAGTCTATTTTTTTCCAGCTGAGGGTAAATTGTCATGTTTCTATCTTTGTTACTCAGCTATAAGGTAGATTTTATAGCGAAATATGATGTTAATAATGAAAACTTGGCATTATATGATACACAGCCATAGTAGTTTCATATATTTCCACACAGTATCGAGAAATCAGCTAATAAGAGATTCAATTTACGATCAGCTGGAAAAAAATAGAGTATAGTAAACACTAGGATAGCTTATACCCGGTCAGAGGTAAGAAGAAGAAGAAGAGTCCTGCAGTAGTCTCCTTGAATGTTACCTCTGTTATTATAGGGTCTCTAGGGAGGGTACGTGCCCCCCTCCCCCCAGGATAGACCATTGGGCTAATAACATCTTCGTACAAAAATACATATGAGCTGATCGTATTATATATTTTAGTTATCGGTAATACCTCCATTTTCTCATTCGTCTATTAAAGAAAACTATTAATTGGTATGGGTAACTGAATGATATTAAATAAATGTCCTTCACATTATATTATTAATTTTCAGTAAATGCAAGTTGAAACAGCTAATTTTTGTAGTTTATAAATCAGAATAAATTTACACACAATAAACAACGTTACGTATTAACTTATGTGGACGAGAATAGCAACAAGCAATTATGTAGATAGTTTAGGCTGTTGAAGGTAGGCTATCTGATCGCTCGAGAGAGAACTCATTTTCCAATTGTCTGTTGCGTGCGTAAGCTGTGCAATTAGGCGTTGGTTACTGATATCATATTAATTTGTAGCTAATAGTTTCACTTTGTTCATGATTTTCGTAATTCATATTTAAAGTAGCCTATAGACGATTTGTGATTGATCACAAATTCGATTGCGAAAGCTAAAAGCAAAAAGTAAAACTGGTTGTGAGTAACAAAGTAGGTTTCAATCCATTTGCTGTGATTTAATTAGTCTTGAATCTTGATAGAATAAATAGAATTAACACTATATTCGTTGTATTTGAATCTTAAAGGTATATAGATATTAGCCGACGGAAGCTTAGGCCTAGCTACAAATAATACAATTAATTACCCAAACTCTTAAAATAATTTTACATGGGAGTTTCGTGCAAATTGTGTGTGGTTGTGGTGGTGTGTGGGGTGATTGGAGTGTCTGTGTATTGTATGCTGTCACGATACATAGAGGTGGAGACCCAGGCAGCCCTTGTGGTCCTGCAGGAGGCCCCTTGCTGGTCGGGCCCTATTCTATCCAGGGTGCCCAAGGCTGTCCGGGACTGGCTTCAGGGGGACTTTGTGGCTTTGTGTGGTCCCGCTCCGACCTCCGTTTGGCATCTGGTCAGCCGCACTCGATATCTAAGGTGTCTTAAAGAGCGAGTGCAAGAGCAAATTTTTTTTGACTATGATACCATAAACAATGTTAAAATTTTCGCTCTTTTGTTTTTGGTGTCGCTTCTTGGCCTTGTCTTACGGGTTATTGAAGTAGTCTGCGATCACCATAAAGTAGATTTGCCTGCTAGTTACAGTCTGAGCGATTGGGATGAATTTGAAGAGGAAGGTGGCGATTGGGATGAATTTGAAGAAGAAGATGGTGATTGGGATGAATTTGAAGATGCTGACGTGTATGCAGAAAATGAGAGTAGTTCAAGTGAAGATTGGCTTAGTACACATGAGGATTTTGTGGAGAATCGTGTTAGCCCTCCTGTCCTCTCCTCCCCATCTCCCTCTCCTGTCCTCTCCTCCCCGTCTCTCTCTCCTGTCTTCTCCTCCCCATCTCCCTCTCCTGTTCTCTCCTCCCCTTCTCCCTCTCCTGTCCTCTCCTCCCCATCTCCCTCTCCTGTCCTCTCTTCCCCATCTCCCTCTCCTGTCCTCTCCTCCCCATCTCTCTCCCCGTCTCTCTCTCCTGTCTTCTCCTCCCCATCTATCTCCCCTGTCCTCTCCTCCCCACCTCCCTCTGCTGTCCTCTCTTCCCCGTCTCTCTCTCCTGTCCTCTCCTTCCAGTCTCCCCCTCACTGTGTGCCGTTTGATCATTCAATGGTTCGTTGGCTGCGACCATGCCTGTCCGTATCTCCACTGGTCTTATTCCTTGGTTTCCCCCACCCTCTCCTTCCTGCCTCCAAACCATATCCTTCCTTCCCTTCCTGCTATTTTTACTACCTGACCAACAGTGCCAGTGACTCGGAGGTGGACTAGAAAGACTCATAAAGTCATAATTGTCCTAGATTCTGTAATATTTTTTTTTAGGATATATTATTGTACAGGGATTTTTTCTGTGGTGATTTATTTCTTGGTGATTATTCCTGGTGATATAATTTACTATTTATTTCTACGGTGCAATATTTTTTGGTGATGGCTATATTTTTGGTGGTTTATTTTATGGTAATTGGTTATATGGTGATTTATTTTACGGTTATCTATTTTATGGTGATTTATTTTTTGGTCAAGGTCATTAAATTTTGTTTTATGGTACCGGCAATGTATTATTTTTGGGGGGTTTATATCTAGGTCAGGATTGATACGGGATCCATCCATATTTTGGTGACCTACCGGTATACACATTTTATGCCCAATGCTTAAGCTATCTGGCAGCTGGCCCGGGTGGCCTACATAGCTCCACATCCAGTCATCTCCATGACACACAGGTAGCCTAGGTAGCCCCATAGCCGTATTTCATGGTTTAACCCTCGTCCTACAGGCCCTTCGCGCCTTTAAATCGTCCCGCCATCGCTGGAAACGGCTGTTTCTGCGAATTCTCTGCATTTTGGCGTGTTTATAAATACCCCCCAAAAATGGGCTAACCTATGTTATATATATTTCCAGAGGCAGCAATTGTTGTTATCTTGCGATGGGTGAAAACTAGACATCTTTAGAATAAGTGGTTAAGTTTTTATGATGAAAATAAGTAGGTCAGTAGTTACAAGGACTGTATATTACTGACGAATTGCAGTTGTCGCTGAGACTGGGGAGTGATTTATCTACTGACGGCTGGCAGCCGTCGCTGGGATTGTAGGGGTTAAGCATTGACCAGCAACGAAAACGTAGTGTCAGTGGTTTGTACGGGAGTGGCATTTAGAAGGCTGTGTTAACTTCTTCTTTACCGGCGATGTCTGTTTTATTATATTCTAGCCATAATTAGAAATTTTTTGCAGCTTAAGAAGGATCTTTGGCAGTAAAAAGGGTTAAATAATATAGTTCGAAGCCTGTTAGTTGCTGGAGGCCATATTTAAACTGAATAAAATCGTCTAATAGTAGCAAGGAAAAAAAAGGTGAGACATCGCTGGTAGAGAAGAGGTTAAACTCTGCTAGACAGTTCTCTAAAAGCACCTCCAGTGTTTCCTTACCTGAACCAACTAACAGCTGCCAACTTGTGTACAGTCGCGCTAATAAGTCATGTACCAGCTGTCATTAAGTTTGGCTTGCTCTGTGCTGTATTAATGTCTGTCAGATGTTGAATAGGGTGGGTAAGTGTAGGAACATGTTTGTATATTTCACTCGATATGAAGAAATGAAGCTTAGATATTGCTAATACCAATTATTGATCAAAACATAATTGGTGCCGAGACATCACTTATTAGCGCGACTGTACCAGGACCTGAAGTGCCATCTCAGCCCAAGAAGGACCTCTACCTTATTTTGGACCTAAAATCATAACTATTGCCCAAATTTAAAAAAATGATAATTACCGTCGCATTCACGCACCGATGGTTCGTGTGAAGTTTGGTGAAAATCCGTCGAACGGTCTTACCTTACCTTTTGATACCTTTTGATGTGTTCGCCACTCTTCTAGCGGCACCAAGGAGCGCGACGCCCCTCGTTATGGGTGGTGATTTGGTGCAGTAGACTGTTTGAAGCGACAGCTCGCTCCCTTGCGAGGATGGGCTCGTCTGGCACTTTTTGCAGTTCGACATCTAGGGTCTCTTGAAGTTGTCTAACGAGATGTCCCTCATGTCTCTTACTCGCCGTGGGAGTTTGTTGAAGAGACGTGGGCCTCTGTGTGATAACAAGCCCTCTCGCAGAGAGCCCATAGCACCCCTGTTATTCATCCGGGGGATTTCGCATTCCCAGCCTCTCCTATCACTGAATTTCATGACTATCGGAGTATGTAGGTTTGGTACTAAACCCTCTGCGATTTTCCACGTGTATATTATTAGGTAACGTTCTCTTCTACGTTCCAGTGAGTACAGATTCAGTGCTCTTAAACGCTCCCAATAGTGTAGATGTTTTATCGAACTTATATGCGAAGTGAAATTTCTTTGTACACTCTCTACGTCATTTATTTCACCTGCTTTGTATGGGGATGTTAATACGCTACAGTATTCAAGCCGCGGTAGCACTAGAGATTTGAAGAGCGTTATCATAGGCAATTCACCGCGTGTTTTAAAAGTACGCAGAATCCAACCCGTTAGACGTTTCTCAGCCGCCACTTTGACCTGGTTATGTACTTTGAAACCCATATTTTCAGACATTAATACCCCAAGGTCTTTCACACTGTCTTTCCGTTCTATTATGTGATTAGATTTTGTTAAGTAATTTGTAATTTCTTTAACACCATTATTATCTCCGTACCGTATTAATTGGAATTTTTCCTCATTGAATTGCATGTTGTTTTCCCTGGTCCACTGGAACACTAGATTCATGTCTTCCTGCAGTTGGCCCGTGTCCTCTTGTGTGTTTACTATCTTGCCTAATTTTGTATCATCAGCAAAAGACGACACCGTACTGTGTCTGGTGTTGGTATCTATGTCGCAAATTAGTATGAGGAACAGAAGGGGCGCTAGCAACTTTTGACATCCGAAGGCTCAGATGTGACTTGGTTTACTGCTACTGATTGTTTTCGGTTTACGAGGAAATTGTATATCCACCGTCCGATTTTCCCAGTTATACCTTTTGCTTTCAGTTTGTGGGCTATTATACCATGGTCACATTTATCAAATGCCTTAGCAAAATCGGTGTAAATGACATCCACGTTTTTCTTTTCTTCTAGCGCTTTAAGAATTTTGTCTTAGTGTTTCAAAAGTTGTGAGAGACATGATCTTCCCGCTCTGAACCCATGTTGACCGGTGTTGTGTAGTTCATTTGTCTCCATGAATGTTGAAATTTTGCTTCGCAGGACTCGTTGGAAAACTTTAATGATGTGAGAGGTTAGAGCTACCGGGCGGTATTTTTTTGGTAGTGCTTTACTCCCTCCTTTATGCAGGCATATATGGTTCGAATCTTAGCCCTATCAGCTATATTTGTCATCCAATAAACATATATATATATATATATACTGTTTATATATATATATATATATATATATATATATATAGAGAGAGAGAGAGAGAGAGAGAGAGAGAGAGAAAGAGAGACAGAGAGAGAGACACAACATTACTCTTGGTTGAGTTTATTGACATAGGGGAATATTTAATTTTCAAATTAGCATATGACCATTGATATAAGACCATAATCCGTCAATATCAGCAACAATATTGTGTATGTGGATTACATAGACAGACACGCAAAGAACAGACAAACGCCTGTGAGGACACATTCTGGCATGAACAAATTGACTATTTCCGCTCACACACACACCAAACGTTTTGGGGACAGCTTATTTAGTGCCAATTAAGGGGGGGTCACCGGCCTTTTTTATCTTTCTCTCTTTCCCTGGCTTGTATCCATTCGGTCCCATTCGCCAACTGTTTTAAGACGTTTATCCCAATCCAGGTGTCGACTTCTTTCTGGCGAGCGATAACGAGCCAGCATTGTATGGAGAAATCCGACTTTGCCGGAGAAATTTTTCTATCGAAAAATTTACAAATTTAGCTTGCTGTCAAAACAAAAATATATATATGCTGGCTCACTACCGCTCGCTAGGAAAATATTGACACCTTGATAGGGGTAAACGTCTTAAAACAGTAGGCTGAATGGGGCCGAATAGATACAAACCAAAACAAAGAGGGAGAGAAAGAGACAAAAGCGAGGTGCTCCCTTAAGTCACTCACTCTTACCGCACTCTGTATCTCTCTCACTCTCTTACCTCACTCTATCTCACTCTCTATCTCTCTCTCTCTCTTACCTCACTCAATCCACTCTCTTACCTCACTCTCTTACCTCACACTCTTACCTCACTCTCTATCTCACTCTCTATCTCACTCTCTTACCTCACTCTCTATCTCACTCTCTTACCTCACTCTCTATCTCACTCTCTATCTCACTCTCTTACCTCACACTCTTACCTCACTCTCTTACCTCACTCTCTATCTCACACTCTTACCTCACACTCTTACCTCACTCTCTATCTCACTCTCTTACCTCACTCTCTATCTCACTCTCTTACCTCACTCTCTATCTCACTCTCTTCCCTCACTCTCTATCTCACTCTCTTACCTCACTCTCTTACCTCACTCTCTATCTCTCTCTCTTACCTCACTCTCTTACCTCACACACTTACCTCACTCTCTTACCTCACTCTCTTACAACACTCTCTATCTCTCTCTTACCTCACTCTCTATCTCTCTCTCTTACCTCACTCTCTATTTCACTCTTACCTTACTCTTTATTTCTCTCTTACCTCACTCTCTATCTCTCTCTCTTACCTCACTCTCTTACCGCACTCTCTTACCTCACTCTCTTACCTAACACTCTTACCTCACTCTCTTACCTCACTCTCTATCTCTCTATCTTACCTCACTCTCTATCTCTCTCTCTTACCTCACTCTCTTACCTCACTCTCCATCTCTTTCTCTTACCTCACTCTGTATCTCACTCTCTTACCTCACTCTTACCTCACTCTCTTACCTCACTCTCTTACCTCACACTCTTACCTCACTCTCTTACCTCACTCTCTTACCTCACTCTCTTACCTCACACTCTTACCTCACTCTCTTACCTCACTCTCTATCTCACTCTCTTACCTCACTCTCTTACCTCACACTCTCTTACCTCACTCTCTTACCTCACTCTCTTACCTCACACTCTTACCTTACTCTCTTACCTCACTCTCTGTGACCAATTGGGGCGATACTCTTACTTCACACTCCGGACATGACTTGTATACGAACTTGCAAGAGAGTTCGCTTTATCAATTTGTTCGAACGCCGACCCATGGTAATAACGTTCTTGATATTGTACTTTTTTTTTTTTTTTTTTTTTTTTTTTCTATGTGATTGAGGGAGGCAAAAGGCATAACTGCCTATAGCGAGTGCCTCCCCCATAGTTGAAAGAGTGACAGGGCCAAAATCAAGGGACGTTCGAGCCAAAATGCCTGGACACACGGAGTTTGAAGCAATTTAAATCATTGGAAGAGGGAAAGACTGATTCTGGGAGAGAGTTCCAGAGCTCAGATGTTGAGTAGAAGAAAGTTTGAGAGTAACGTTTCACTCTTGGGTTGGAGAGTTGCACAGAGTAGGGGTGGGATTGAGTTGCAAGACGGGTACCACGTGCCCTACATAAAGGAGGTGGTATGCACTGGGATAGCTCTGAGGAACACTGATTATTATAGTAGCGATAAAATAGCGAGAGAGATGCAATATTGCGGCGGAGAGAGAGAGATTGCAGAGAGGTGGTGAGTGGACTTGCAACAAAAGAAGAATTGATAGAGAATTTGAATGTTGGTGATGAATTCAGTAACAGCGACCATCGTACGATAACTTTCACTTTAAAGTTTACTAGTAACGAAGCAAATAGTAGCATCGAAAAAGTCCCTAATTTCAAGAAAGCAAACTTCCATAAACTTAGAGCTATGTTTAAAGAAACTGACTGGAGCTTTTTAATTAACAATAACGACATAAATACATCTTGGAAGTTATTCGAAACCACTTACCTAAATGCAGTGCAAGACTGCATACCATCGAAAATACGGCGTCCAGGCCATAATAATAAGCCCAAATGGTGGAATAAAGATATTTCAAACTGCCTGCTTGCTAAAACATGTGCTAATGATAGATTAAAATCCTCACAAAATGACGAAGAACGGGTGAAATTTGTAGAGCTACGACGCAAAGCCAAAAAGTTAATTAAGCAGAGTAAAAAGACCTTAGAGTTACATATTGCGAATCAAAGTAAAACAAACCCGAAAGAATTCTATAGTTATATCAGAAAGAAAAAAGTAGTTACTTCAACTGTTGGACCGTTAGTCGATGAAAATGGAGAATACACCAAAGACGAAGTACAAATGAGTAATGCCCTCAGTACCTTCTTTGCATCAGTTTTTACAACAGAAGACCTCAGTGATATCCCTACACCATCGCCGATTCAGATTGATAATTCAGATGTTCTAAGCAATATCACCGTTACAGAGAGAGAAGTATTGAATTGTTTAGATAAACTCAAGGTGAATAAAACGCCAGGACCTGATACAATCTCGCCTAGAGTTCTAAAGGAAGCTAAGGATGAGCTCTCCAAACCACTGACATTACTATTCAATAAATCCTTGCAGTCTGGAACTATGCCTGACCAGTGGAAGCTAGCCAACGTAACACCGATATTCAAAAAAGGCAGTAAATCCCTACCCAGTAACTATCGTCCAATTAGCTTAACCTCAGTTGTTTGTAAAATGTCATACGAGACAGACTCGTAAATCACTTAGAGGAAAATAACATACTTAAAGATACTCAACACGGCTTTCGTAAAAAACGTTCCTGTTTAACAAACCTCTTAGACTTCTTCCACGATATCCTCAACCTCTACGATGAGAGTAAAGCTGTAGATATTATATACCTTGATTTTCAAAAGGCCTTTGACAAAGTTCCCCACAAACGTTTACTGCTAAAACTAAAAGCGCATGGAATACAAGACGGTGTGTTGAAATGGATAGAAAATTGGCTCAGCAACAGAATGCAAAGGGTAGTCATAAACGGTAAGGCATCTAAATGGACCAATGTAAGTAGCGGGGTACCCCAGGGATCGGTACTAGGACCAATTCTCTTTCTAATTTACATCAACGACATAGATGAGGGTCTCACCTGTACAATCTCAAAATTTGCTGACGATACAAAAATTGCAAATAGCGTACTCTCAAAAGAACAAGTTGACGATATGCAACACAATCTAGATAAATTGTCATGTTGGGCCCAAATTTGGCAAATGAGTTTCAATGCGGAAAAATGTAAAGTACTACATGTTGGATACCTAAATGAGAAAGCAAACTATTCAATGAATGGCACTCAGCTTAAGAATGTAAACAGAGAAACCGATCTGGGAGTAACAATATCGAGTAACCTAAAACCGAGTCAACAATGTTCAGAAGTTGTTAAGAAGTCAAACAAAATAATTGGCTTTATAGGCAGGTCATTTGAGCATAAATCAAAGGAAGTTATCCTAGCCCTTTACAATTCCTTAGTCCGCCCTCTTCTGGAATACTGCGTTCAATCCTGGTGCCCTTATTACCAAAAAGATAAAAACAAGCTAGAACGAGTTCAACGTAGAGTTACCAAAATGATACCTAGCCTAAAGAACAAACCATACGAAGAGCGTCTTAGAGAATTAAATCTATTTCCTTTAACCCAGCGCAGATTAAGAGGTGACTTAATTCAAGTGTTCAAAATCATCAAAGGCATCGACAATATGAACTGTAGTAAGTACTTCACTATCGACCAATCTAATTACACGCGGGGAAACGGTTGCAAAATTATTGGTAAATCTTTTAACATGCACGAATCTAAGAATTTCTTCTTCAATCGAGTTGTCAACTTGTGGAATGGGCTTCCCCGAAACGTTATAGACTGCATCACCGTTGATTCATTTAAACTCCGCCCAGACAAATATCTCTCATTAAACCCGCGACTGACTGCGTTTGTAAATGAATAACTTTATTTTATCCCCCCCTCAGTTACTAACCCCTCTGTCCTCTACTAACTCCCTAATCCTGCCACGGACATTAGTTCCAGGGCAGTAATTCCCTTTCCAATGTTCCCTTACCCACTCTAAACCACTGTTTGGACACTTGATCCTCAGTGTTTTGGAGGACAAGCAACCTAGAAGGGTCACTAGAACTGTTGTTGCTTGATTTCCTTTGTACACTTACCTCACACTCTTACCTCACTCTCTTACCTCACTCACTTACCTCTCTCTTACCTCACTCTCTTACCTCACTCTCTATCTCACTCTCTTACCTCACTCTCTTACCTCACTCCCTATCTCTCTCTCTTACCTCACTCTCTTACCTCACACTCTTACCTCACTCTCTTACCTCACTCACTCTTACCTTACTATCTATGTCTCTCTCTTACCTCACTCTCTATCTCACTCTCTTACCTCACACTCTTACCTCACACTCTTTCTCACTCTCTTACCTCACACTCTTACCTAACTCTCTATCTCTCTCTCTTACCTCACTCTCTTACCTCACACTCTATCTCTCTCTTACCTCATACTCTATCTCTCTCTTACCTCACTCTCTTACCTCACTCTCTTACCTCACTCTCTATCTCACTTTCTTACCTCACTCTCTTACCTCACACTCTTACCTCACTCTCTTTCCTCACTCTCTATCTCTCTCTCCTACCTCACTCTCTATCTCACTCTCTTACCTCTCTCTCTTACCTCACTCTCTTAACTCACTCTCTCACCTCACTCTCTTACCTCACTCTTACCTCACTCTCTTACCTCACTCTTACCTCACTCTCTTACCTCACACTCTTTCCTCATTCTCTTACCTCACTCTCTCACCTCACTTTCTTATCTCACTCTCTTACCTCACTCTCTATCTCTCTCTCAGCTGACTCTCTTACCTCACTCTCTCTTTTACCTCACTCTCTTTTACCCCACTCTCTATCTCTCTCTCTTACCTCACTCTCTTACCGCACTCTCTTACCTCGCACTCTCTTACCTCACTCTCTTACCGCACTCTCTTACCTCACTCTCTTACCCCACTTTCTATCTCACTCTCTTACCTCACTCTATCTCTCTCTCTTACCTCACTCTCTTACCTCACTTTCTTACCTCACACTCTTACCTCACTCTCTTACCCCACTCTCTTACCTCACTCTCTATCTCTCTCTCTTACCTCAGTCTCTTACCTCTCTCTCTTACCTCACTCTCTATCTCACTCTCTTACCTCACACTCTTACCTCACTCTCTATCTCTCTCTCATACCTTACTCTCTATCTCTCTCTCTTACCTCACTCTCTTACCTCACTCTCTATCTCTCTCTCTTACCTCACTCGCTATCTCTTTCTCTTACCTCACTCTCTATCTCACTCTCTTACCTCACTCTCTATCTCACTCTCTTACCTCACTCTCTTACCTCACTCTCTTACCTCACTCTCTTACCTCACTCTCTTACCTCACTCTCTTACCTCACACTCTTACCTCACTCTCTTACCTCACTCTCTTACCTCACACTCTTACCTCACTCTCTTATCTCACTCTCTTACCTCACTCACTTACCTCTCTCTTACCTCACCCTCTATCTCTCTCTCTTACCTCACTCTCTATCTCACTCTCTTACCTCACACTCTTACCTCACTCTCTTTCCTCACTCTCTATCTCTCTCTTACCTCACTCACTCACCTCACTCTCTTACCTCACTCTCCATATCTCTCTTACTTCACTCTCTATCTCACTCTCTTACCTCACACTCTTACCTCATTCTCTTACTCACTCTCTTACCTCACACTCTTACCCCACACTCTTACCTCACTCTCTTACTTCACTCTCTTACCTCACTCTCTTACCTAACTCTCTATCTCTCTCTCTTACCTCACTCTCTTACCTCACACTCTATCTCTCTCTTACCTCACACTCTATCTCACTTTCTTACCTCACACTTTTACCTCACTCTCTATCTCTCTCTCTTACCTCACTCTCTATCTCACTCTCTTACCTCACTCTCTTACCTCACTCTCTCACCTCACTCTCTTACCTCACTCGTACCTCACTCTCTTACCTTACTCTCCTCATTCTCTTACCTCACTTTCTTACCTCACTCTCTCACCTCATTTTCTTATCTCACTCTCTTACCTCACTCTCTATCTCTCTCTCTTTTAATGGACTCTCTATCTCTCTCTCTTACCTCACATTCTCTTACCTCACTCTCTTACCCCACTCTCTATCTCACTCTCTTACCTCACTCTCTTACCTCACTCTATCTCTCTCTCTTACCTCACACTCTTACCTCACTCTCTTACCCCACTCTCTTACCTCACTCTCTATCTCTCTCTCTTACCTCACTCTCTTACCTCACTCTCTTACCTCTCTCTATGTTTTACAACATAGCCACCAGCACAAATCGTTGTCTAGCAAACCTCTGCAGGAAGGAGAACGTGGGATTCGTCGACACCTGGGACAATTTCTACTACGATGACTATTTGTTTTCGGATGATGGAGTTCATCTGAACCAGGTGGGAGCAGCGCGTTTTGGGCGTCTTCTCAACGATGCGGTGAAGGATTTTCGGAGAAGAAATCGACTCAGCACAGGACAACCAGGAAGGAGGACCGAAGACAGCGAGGACGGCAATCTACAAAGGAATTAAATACTAATACGTCAAGAACCGCGAATTTGGATAAAGCTCCACCAACACGACCCAAATTCAAAACCGTCAGGGATAACGACCGAGGACCGAGGACAGCCATGAATGTAAATGTAGATCCGACCAGAACCAAAAATTCGATGAAAGAACGATCTGCGAGTTCTAAAACCGCAACTTTAAAGGTTTTCTATGCAAACGCTCGTAGCATACGCAATAAATTTTCAGATTTAGAGGAACTAGTGTTTACAGAAAATTATGATGTGATTGGCATAACAGAATCTTGGCTCAATACACAAGATAGAGACTTTTTAGCAGAGTATTCACTTCCCGGTTATGTAATGTTTGAGAACAGCCGAATAAATAAAAATGGAGGTGGCGTTTTATTTTATATCAAAGAAAGTCTTAACCCGACCCTCGTGTCAAAACCTCAAATTGTGAACGTCGACACATCTTTTGTGCTAATAAAGAATAATAAAGGTACAAAAATAATACTTGCGTTAATATACAGACCTCCAGCTCAATCAGTGCAAACTGACCGAGAAATTTACGAACAAATTGCAGATGTAAGTAACTCACAAGATACCGTAATTTTTGGCGACTTTAATTTACCTGTGACCAAGTGGGGCGATACTCTTACTTCACACTCCGGACATGACTTGTATACGAACTTGCAAGAGAGTTCGCTTTATCAATTTGTTCGAATGCCGACCCGTGGTAATAACGTTCTTGACATTGTACTTGCAACAAAAGAAGAATTGATAGAGAATTTGAATGTTGGTGATGAATTCAGTAACAGCGACCATCGTACGATAACTTTCACTTTAAAGTTTACTAGTAACGAACCAAATAGTAGCATCGAAAAAGTCCCTAATTTCAAGAAAGCAAACTTCCATAAACTTAGAGCTATGTTTAAAGAAACTGACTGGAGCTTTTTAATTAACAATAACGACATAAATACATCTTGGAAGTTATTCGAAACAACTTACCTAAAAGCAGTGCAAGACTGCATACCATCGAAAATACGGCGTCCAGGCCATAATAATAAGCCCAAATGGTGGAATAAAGATATTTCAAACTGCCTGCTTGCTAAAAAATGTGCTAATGATAGATTAAAATCCTCACAAAATGACGAAGAACGGGTGAAATTTGTAGAGCTACGACGCAAAGCCAAAAAGTTAATTAAGCAAAGTAAAAAGACCTTAGAGTTACATATTGCGAATCAAAGTAAAACAAACCCGAAAGAATTCTATAGTTATATCAGAAAGAAAAAAGTAGTTACTTCAACTGTTGGACCGTTAGTCGATGAAAAAGGAGAATACACCAAAGACGAAGTACAAATGAGTAATGCCCTCAATACCTTCTTTGCATCAGTTTTTACAACAGAAGACCTCAGTGATATCCCTACACCATCGCCGATTCAGATTGATAATTCAGATGTTCTAAGCAATATCACCGTTACAGAGAGAGAAGTATTGAATTGTTTAGATAAACTCAAGGTAAATAAAACGCCAGGACCTGATACAATCTCGCCTAGAGTTCTAAAGGAAGCTAAGAATGAGCTCTCCAAACCACTGACATTACTATTCAATAAATCCTTGCAGTCTGGAACTATGCCTGATCAGTGGAAGCTAGCCAACGTAACACCGATATTCAAAAAAGGCAGCAAATCCCTACCCAGTAACTATCGTCCAATTAGCTTAACCTCAGTTGTATGTAAAATGCTAGAAACGGTCATACGAGACAGACTCGTAAATCACTTGGAGGAAAATAACATACTTAAAGATACTCAACACGGCTTTCGTAAAAAACGTTCCTGTTTAACAAACCTCTTAGACTTCTTCCACGATATCCTCAACCTCTACGATGAGAGTAAAGCTGTAGATATTATATACCTTGATTTTCAAAAGGCCTTTGACAAAGTTCCCCACAAACGTTTACTGCTAAAACTAAAAGCGCATGGAATACAAGACGGTGTGTTGAAATGGATAGAAAATTGGCTCAGCAACAGAAAGCAAAGGGTAGTCATAAACGGTAAGGCATCTAAATGGACCAATGTAAGTAGCGGGGTACCCCAGGGATCGGTACTAGGACCAATTCTCTTTCTAATTTACATCAACGACATAGATGAGGGTCTCACCTGCACAATCTCAAAATTTGCTGACGATACAAAAATTGCAAATAGCGTACTCTCAAAAGAACAAGTTGACGATATGCAACACAATCTAGATAAATTGTCATGTTGGGCCCAAATTTGGCAAATGAGTTTCAATGCGGATAAATGTAAAGTACTACATGTCGGATACCTAAATGAGAAAGCAAACTATTCGATGAATGGCACTCAGCTTAAGAATGTAAACAGAGAAACTGATCTGGGAGTAACAATATCGAGTAACCTAAAACCGAGTCAACAATGTTCAGAAGTTGTTAAGAAGGCAAACAAAATAATTGGCTTTATAGGCAGGTCATTTGAGCATAAATCCAAAGAAGTTATCCTAACCCTTTACAATTCCTTAGTCCGCCCTCTTCTGGAATACTGCGTTCAATCCTGGTGCCCTTATTACCAAAAAGATATAAACAAGCTAGAACGAGTTCAACGTAGAGTTACCAAAATGATACCTAGCCTAAAGAACAAACCATACGAAGAGCGTCTTAGAGAATTAAATATATTTCCTTTAACCCAGCGCAGATTAAGAGGCGACTTAATTCAAGTGTTCAAAATCATCAAAGGCATCGACAATATGAACTGTAGTAAGTACTTCACTATCGACCAATCTAATTACACGCGGGGAAACGGTTGCAAAATTATTGGTAAATCTTTTAACTCGCACGAATCTAAGAATTTCTTCTTCAATCGAGTTGTCAACTTGTGGAATGGGCTTCCCCGAGACGTTATAGACTGCAGCAGCACCGTTGATTCATTTAAATTCCGCCTAGACAAATATCTCGCATCAAACCCGCGACTGACTGCGTTTGTAAATGAATAACTTTATCCTCCCCTCAGTTACTAACCCATATGTCCCCTACTAACTTCCTAGTCCTGCCACGTTAGTGGCAGGGCAGTAGTTCCCTTTCCAATGTTCCCTTACCCACTCTAAACCACTGTTTGGACACTTGATCCTCAGTGTTTTGGAGGACAAGCAACCTAGAAGGGTCACTAGATCTGTTGTTGCTTGATTTCCTTTGTACTCCTTTGTACTCTCTTACCTCACTCTCTATCTCTCTCTCTTACCTCACTCTCTTACCTCACTCTCTCACCTCACTCTCTCACCTCACTCTCTTACCTCACTCTCTTACTTTTTAAGAATAGAGACTTTTTAGCAGAGTATTCACTTCCCGGTTATGTAATGTTTGAGAAAAGCCGAATAAATATAAATGGAGGTGGCGTTTTATTTGATATCAAAGAAAGTCTTAACCCGACCCTCTTGTCAAAACCTCAAATTGTGAACGTCGACACATCTTTTGTGCTAATAAAGAATAATAAAGGTACAACAATAATACTTGCATTAATATACAGACCTCCAGCTCAATCAGTGCAAACTGACCGAGAAATTTATGAACAAATTGCAGATGTAAGTAACTCACATGATACCGTATTTTTTGGCGACTTTAATTTACCTGTGACCAAGTGGGGCGATACTCTTACTTCACACTCCGGACATGACTTGTATACGAACTTGCAAGAGAGTTCGCTTTATCAATTTGTTCGAACACCGACCCGTGGTAAAAACGTTCTTGACATTGTACTTGCAACAAAAGAAGAATTAACCCTCTCCGACATATGACGCAATTTCGAGCCTATTAGGGATACTTTAACGCCTTTATTACCATCAGGGGTATTTACAAACCTTTAGTTTAGTTACTGCAGCTGTCTTTGAGTTAGCTGTGGGCAGAAAACTAATTTTGGAGAGGTAATTATAAGAGTGAGAGAACTCTATTTCTTATTGCTAATCTGGCAACCTCTGCGTCATATGAGTCTGAAGGGGTTAATAGAGAATTTGAATGTTGGTGATGAATTCAGTAACAGCGACCATCGTACGATAACTTTCACTTTAAACTTTACTAGTAACGAACCAAATAGTAGCATCGAAAAAGTCCCTTTCATAAACTTAGAGCTATGTTTAAAGAAACTGACTGGAGCTTTTTAATTAACAATAACGACATAAATACATCTTGGAAGTTATTCGAAACCACTTACCTAAAAGCAGTGCAAGACTGCATACCATCGAAAATACGGCGTCCAGGCCATAATAATAAGCCCAAATGGTGGAATAAAGATATTTCAAACTGCCTGCTTGCTAAAAATTTTGCTAATGATAGATTATAATCCTCACAAAATGACGAAGAACGGGTGAAATTTGTAGAGCTACGACGCAAAGCCAAACAGTTAATTAAGCAAAGTAAAAAGACCCTAGAGTTACATATTGCGAATCAAAGTAAAGCAAACCCGAAAGAATTCTACAGTTATATCAGAAAGAAAAAAGTAGTTACTTCAACTGTTGGACCGTTAGTCGATGAAAATGGAGAATACACCAAAGACGAAGTACAAATAAGTAATGCCCTCAATACCTTCTTTGCATCAGTTTTTACAACAGAAGACCTCAGTGATATCCCTACACCATCGTCGATTCAGATTGATAATTCAGATGTTCTAAGCAATATCACCGTTACAGAGAGAGAAGTATTGAATTGTTTAGATAAACTCAAGGTAAATAAAACGCCTGGACCTGATACAATCTCGCCTAGAGTTCTAAAGGAAGCTAAGGATGAGCTCTCCAAACCACTGACATTACTATTCAATAAATCCTCGCAGTTTGGAACTATACCTGATCAGTGGAAGATAGCCAACGTAACACCGATATTAAAAAAAGGCAGCAAATCCCTACCCAGTAACTATCGTCCAATTAGCTTAACCTCAGTTGTATGTAAAATGCTAGAAACGGTCATAAGAGACAGACTCGTAAATCACTTAGAGGAAAATAACATACTTAAAGATACTCAACACGGCTTTCGTAAAAAACGTTCCTGTTTATCAAACCTCTTAGACTTCTTCCACGATATCCTCAACCTCTACGATGAGAGTAAAGCTGTAGATATTATATACCTTGATTTTCAAAAGGCCTTTGACAAAGTTCCCCACAAACGTTTACTGCTAAAACTAAAAGCGCATGGAATACAAGACGGTATGTTGAAATGGATAGAAAATTGGCTCAGCGACAGAAAGCAAAGAGTAGTCATAAACGGTAAGGCATCTAAATGGACCAATGTAAGTAGCGGGGTACCCCAGGGATGGGTACTAGGACCAATTCTCTTTCTAATTTACATCAAGGACATAGATGAGGGTCTCACCTGTACAATCTCAAAATTAGCTGACGATACAAAAATTGCAAATAGCGTACTCTCAAAAGATCAAGTTGATGATATGCAACACAATCTGGATAAATTGTCACATTGGGCCCAAATTTGGCAAATGAGTTTCAATGCGGATAAATGTAAAGTACTACATATCGGATACCTAAATGAGAAAGCAAACTATTCGATGAATGGCACTCAGTTTAAGAATGTAAACAGAGAAACCGATCTGGGAGTAACAATATCGAGTAACCTAAAACCGAGTCAACAATGTTCAGAAGTTGTTAAGAAGGCAAACAAAATAATTGGCTTTATAGGCAGGTCATTTGAGCATAAATCCAAAGACGTTATCCTAACCTTTTACAATTCCTAGTCCGCCCTCTTCTGGAATACTGCGTTCAATGCTGGTGCCCTTATTACCAAAAAGACATAAACAAGCTAGAACGAGTTCAACGTAGAGTTACCAAAATGATACCTAGCCTAAAGAACAGACCATACGAAGAGCGTCTTAGAGAATTAAATCTATTTCCTTTAACCCAGCGCAGATTAAGAGGTGACTTAATTCAAGTGTTCAAAATCATCAAAGGCATCGACAATATGAACTGTAGTAAGTACTTCACTATCGACCAATCTAATTACACGCGGGGAAACGGTTGCAAAATTATTGGTAAATCTTTTAACTCACACGAATCTAAGAATTTCTTCTTCAATCGAGTTGTCAACTTGTGGAATGGGCTTCCCCGAGACGTTATAGACTGCAGCACCGTTGATTCATTTAAACTCCGCCTAGACAAATATCTCGCATCAAACCCGCGACTGACTGTGTTTGTAAATGAATAACTTTATTTTATCCCCCCTCAGTTACTAACCAATATGTCCCCTACTAACTTCCTAGTCCTGCTACGGACATTAGTTCCAGGGCAGTAGTTCCCTTTCCAATGTTCTCTTACCCACTCTAAACCACTGTTTGGACACTTGATCCTCAGTGTTTTGTAGGACAAGCAGCCTAGAAGGGTCACTAGACCTATTGTTGCTTGATTTCCTTTGTACTCCTTTGTACTCCTTTATACTCTAGGTATATTTGGGAGAGTCGGGCACCGTAACCACTCGGCCATGAGCGGATATAAGGAAACCAACCTTAGTTCTTACTTGAGGAACCAGGTTTTTAGTCTCGTGGAGGACTATGCCTTCGAACACGTGGCGAGTTTATTAGACTTCGACCATGACTATTTTTACGCTCCCCCCCCCCCCCTCGCCAACTCGGTTAAGTGATATACGATTTTTAATCGTCCTGGTACTATTATGGAACCTCTGGAACCCCAAATATACCTGGAGTGAGTGGGTTCGAATCCTGGTGAGGATACCTCTTACCCAACCTGTCGTACTTAATCGTACATAATTGATATTTGTCATTTTCAGAGGTTCCATAAAAGTACCAGGACGATTAAAAATCGTATATCACTTAACCGAGTTGGCGGGGGGGGGGGGGGAAGCGTAAAAATAGTCATGGTCGAAGTCTAATAAACTCACCACGTGTTCGAAGGCATAGTCCTCCACGAGACTAAAAACCTGGTTCCTCAAGTAAGAACTAAGGTTACTTTCCTTATATCCGCTCATGGCCGAGCGGTTACGGTGCCCGACTCTCCCAAATATACCTGGAGTGAGTGGGTTCGAATCCTGGTGAGAATACCTCTTACCCAACATGACTAAAGGTGTCGATGTCCTTATGAGTTATTTGTTAGGATGATGTTGTAGAAGTTGTAGGTAGATCTCACCTCTCCGTCACTGCTCGTTGATTGTAGTTGAGATAGTTATATTGTACTATCTTTATTTTAGTTAAAGTAATGCTGCCACCGTAAACGTGTTTTAACCTTATAAATATAATACTGATACTTATAGGTCAAAGGTAAAGGAAAGGATCTGTTTTGTATCTGTAAACCACTTTAATTAATAAGTAACAACTGAAAGAGTATACAGATGTACTAATAATATATATGACAGAGAATTCCCTAAGTTGAGAGGGAATCTCAGAGGGCTATGTTGTCGGCCCAAAGGTTCGTGTCTATCTGTCAGACCTCCTGTTGTCTCTGAGGCCTGTCTGTTACTAACCCCAATCTTCCTTCAATACCTCTCACCTCCCCCTTGACTGCCACACCTTAGAAATCATGGAAAATTACCAAGATCCCTCCTATCACATGTTCAGAGAGTGGTGAGGAAATCAGGAGTGTTGAGGTCAGCTTACATTGGTGGGAAAGGAGTTTGAGTCATGAAAATTCATAGGGTTGAACGATCTCTGGTGTACAGTCCCCCACATAAGTATAGAGACACTGTAACTAACACCTTAACATTATATGAGAGATGTAAATAATGATTGCATATTAAATAGTACAATCGTGAGATGTAATATCCTCCTCCCCTTGTATAATTCTCCTACTCGATGAGACAGAGAAACGGGTGAGAGAACGTGAAAGTGGTCCCGGACCCTGAGAATAGGAACTTTGAATGTTGTTTCTGTTCGGGCTCTGTCTCATGTTGGCCACCCCAAGCAATGGGGTATGAGCCTGAGTATATACAGTACAAGCACACGGGCAGCCCTCATGTTGCCCTACCACACTTAGGTAGAATTCAGGATGCCACAGGCAGCATCCACATTGGCCTAACACGCTCAGGTAGAATTCAGCATTCAGGATACTATGAGGTCTAGACTGTTGATTCAAACACAGGGGAGTCTCCTTTCCACTCCTGTAATGTTCTTGGTAGTTCTGCTTCCCACTGCTCGCTTAGGCGCATGAAGTAATTGGAGGGGGTTAACCCATAATTGGCAATCGTCCTCAATATGGTGCACTGCGACCATCCTCAATAGATACAGAGCATAAAAAAAAATGTAAACACCCCAGTGGCACACAAAACAAAGCAATGTGTGATTAGGTGAGATAATTCCCTCCATTACTTGCTATCACTCCCACATAAGTGTCCCAATGCCTCCCCCCCCCCCCTTCCCCTCCTCAATTATCAGCTATTTTTCCTCTTATTCCCCCTTTTATTGGCTAATTTGAGGCACAATTTTCCCTCACGCGGTCTCTTTAACCCTTAAAGATCGGGGTCGGACTTAAGTCCGGTTCCAATTTGCAGCAAGTTAAGAGCATTATTAAGGCTTTTAAAGGGTTTAAATCGAGTTAAAATGGCCGGGAGCGCAGCGGGCCAGACAGCCGACTCCCAGGGCTTACCGCCGCCCATTAACTCATGTTCCCTGTGTTCTCAAGAGGCTGGCAGTGTAGCCAGTAGTGAGCATAGCTGGGAAAAATATGCCGCTATACGCTAAACTCCCAGGTTACTGGTATCACTATATGAGAACCACGAGTGCTACGTAGCTCGTTCTGGTCTCATTTTTAAGCTTTTAGCGCCTAGTTTTTTGCTAAATAATTTTTTTTTCATGCAGATACTTGATTTATCATGCAGGAGGGCCTGAATATGCCCAAATAAGCCCAAAACCCCTCGCTAGACAAGGGTTAACACGGGTGAGGCAGCTAGAGATCCTTGCAACAGAGACACTTTTAGTGCAAGGCCTCAGTGTCGCTCTACAGCTCCAAGAGGGAGAATATACGCCACCCCGGCTCTCGCCTCATGATACGACCGGGCGGCAATAATACGTCTTTTTCACCCCACAAATGCTATTCCGACTTCTTTTTTGCTCTTAAATGTTCATATGTTCATATTAACCCTTTGAGTCCCAGCGACGTGTGTTATATTGTATTCTAGCTACGTTTAGGTGATTTGATATAGCTTATAAAATATATTTGGTAGCTAAAAGGATACTTTGAGATATTCTGTAGTCTTTTAATGGGTAAACGTCATGCCTAAGCTGATATAAATCGTCTAATAGTCTCTAGATTATAATGAAAAAGACGTCATCGGTACTGTACGGGTTAAAGCAAAATACGCGCATATGGATAAGTAATAATTATATATATATGGTACTATGACAATTTTTGTCAGAATAGAACCAAATACCTTCGCTTGGCGGGAGGGTTTGAACTACCATAGCTTCTCAGTTTATGAGTTAAGACATGGACAGTAAACAGAGGGCTGCTTCCAAACCCCCCCACCTCCGACGTTTGAGTCAGCAAGAAGCACAGTTGGAAAAACAAAGATACCCCCAGTAGAGTGTGAAATTACCTACTGAGATATTTATGGCAAAGAATGAAATTAAAAACAAAATTTCAGATAATTTACATAAATGTCTTTGTTTACTTTCTATAAAAATCCAGCCTCCTCTAGAAAAAGTATGGCTCATCTTGAAAACTATATTTGTGTAGCCCGCCATCACATTCTCTTGCGATTGAGAGAGATAAGTAACACCCCGTTCTTAACATTAATCATCCATTACAAGCCCCAATGTACTTGAATAAACTAATGAACTATATTTCTATTAATTTCACCACAACACCAAACACCTCCAATTAAATTAATGAAAGCATATATGTGATCCACCTGGATTCGAACCTGGGTTATCACACACAGATTTTTAAACACTCTAACCATTACACCACCCGGACGGTTAAAGGTTTATGCACACGCCTACGACTTATTATCCATTCTCGAATACTGGATATTAATCTAATCATATTCATAGTCCCAACCGCGCTATGGTAGCCTAATGTTTAACCCTTCTTTGGCGGCGCGCAACTTATGTCGTGTGAAAGAAATTTGGACTAAGTGGCGGTTCACAACTTATGTCATGTGCCATTTTCAGCACGTAATGTTGCAGAGAGAGAGAGCTGAGCGGTGTGAGGAGCGTAGTAAGGCTATGACTGTCGCACACCACCGCGGTGGGCCAACTGAAGTGAAAACCACCCTTCCTTCCCCCCTCACGCTTGCTACACAGGGAATTATGTAGGGAAAGTACCTAATTACATGGTTTTTGCACTCGTGTTGCGCGATCGTTGCAAGAAAACTAGCGGTCGTACAAGGATGGTTGGGGTGTCATTGGAAAGCTCTGTTTATGCCCTTTCAGGGATAGATACTTGTTTTACGCTCTGGTTCTTATTTAGGCATCAAAATGATCACGTAAACAACCCTATTTAAGGTAAAAACACCCCGCTGGGCGGTAAATATAATTACCGCCTAGGCCGCTCGTTAGGTGTTAAGTGAGAGGAAAGAATATGCATGTGGCACAGATCATATAGACCGGCCTAGCGACGAAATATCCCTGAACCTACTGATAATCTATATTTTTATTAATTTCACCACAACACCAAACACCACCAATGAATATGATGGTCCTCCCGGGATTCGAACTCTAACACATATTTATGAATACATTTAACCCTTTGAGTACCAGCGACGACTGTTATGTTGTATTCTAGTAATATTTAGACGTTATTAAATAGTTTAAGAAGGATCTGTGGTAGTTAAAGGTGTTGGTTGGTACAGTTTGAAGCCTTATTATTGCTAGACGTCCTTCCTAAGCTGAATAAAATTGTCCAATCATTGACAGAGCATAATGAAAAGGATGTCACCGGTACTATCTATCTTTCTATATACTCAGGCCCAATCCCCATTTTTCCTTTTTTTTTTGGGGGGGGGGGGGGACTCAAGACAGAGCCAGAATAGGGACAACACAAAAGAAAACAATGAACACACAAAAACAATATACAAATTCACACACATATAGTACTGAACGGGTTAATTTCTACATACCAATATCTTGCTTGATGGCCTTCCTCATGAAGTGTATGATATTGCCAGAAGGGATAGCCAGATAGGAGCCTCGGTGTGTGCGGCACCAAGACTGTGCTTCATCCCAGGACATATACACCTCAGTGTGCAGGTAGAACTGACGACTATCATGAGAAAACACCACACCTGTAGATAATAGTATTGATTAAAGTAAAAAGGCCATCCACCAATCAACGCATCCCCTTTTACATTCCCTCTAAATCAGCTGAGTTTGACACTTCGGGCTCACAACATAAACATGCCACGCCTTCCCGGCCGACCAATCAGAAGCCTCCATTTTCGGAGTGGACGGCTACGTGTACCGCCACACCTTTAAACTCGCTCTCGCTCTCTTCACCGGCCATTTCCTCTGGTTGCAATGGGTCTAATACATCAGTGCCAGCCCTATACTCCCGTAAGCCACTAAGAGACATTTGCAACCAGCTTCCAGGAACATATTATGAAGAGAAAAGAGTGGAGGCGAAGAGAGAGAGAATTCAAGATGCGCAGGGGGGCGAGCGGCCGGCTCAGCCAATCACAGCGCCGGAGAGCGGGAGGCGTGACTATATTAAGAGGGTGGGGGAGGCTGCAGCGGTCATTCACCTCTCGGAACCCACTGGGCGCGCTTCTTGCAACCCACTTCCTCTCTTTCGCCTGGGCACCAAAGGGAACTCGGAACCACTTATTCCAGCCACCCAGCCCTCACCAAATGTTCCAGTAAAGACCACCTCAGGTCTAGCATCGCTCTCTCCTACTAGGCGGATACACCTTCAGTATCCGGCCGCCTGTCGTCACATCGCTGGCTTACATACCTACAGCCAAGCGATTCAAGAGGGACGACAGATAGTAGACAGGAGCGAGATTTTCCAGAAGAGCTATTGGCCTGCTCTGAGGTGGTGAAATTGTTCCAGCACACACCTAGCAGTATACAATATATATATTTTTAAAGGACCTAGATTGGGCCCGAACCAGACTTAAAGAAAGAGAGAAAATGCATGACTAACCCAGTGGTTCCATAATAATTGATGTGTCCTTATAGGACAAACTAAAGAGAAAAGATACTAGACTTTTGTTTATAAATAAAATTATGATGTGTTAAGAGGGAAATAGTTCTTCTTGTTAGAGAAGGCTCCATGCCGATTAGCTATAACTAGTATAGGATCTGATAGGACAGCAAATATATATTAATAGTAAAGTAAAAGGGAATAATTCTTGAGGATAGACACGCAACTATAAGGCTCAGGGGAATAAATCATAGTTGCCATTAGACTAGCTTTAGTTTGAGAAATAGCTAGGAAGGACACTAGTCTGTATGATCAACGAAATCTTTGGTTATAAAGGAAACATTACCTATTATCATAGTTAAAGGAATATTCGGTCAGTTCTGTGTTAACCGTTACGGGTGTTAAGTCCAGGATAATGTTGAAATCATAAAAATCTATGTAAAAGGATGAAAGTGGAGAATCTTGTCCATGTAGAGTTATTGAGGTACTGCTTACATTAGGTTAAGAATTATTATTGACTAGGTGGTATATGTAAATATAAATTGTTTGTAATAGGATTACGCGAATATATAACCTGAGAGTGTTCTCGATAGGGCAATCGAGGTAACTTGTAACAACGCCCTGGTCATTTGAATAAAGTGTATTGTATGAAGTAACAAGAATATTATATAATCAAAGAGAATTTAGATAAGGAATTTGTAACAACGCCCTTGGCATATGAGTATTGTATAGGGTTAAGAAGTAATATTAATTAAAAGGTCATATGTTGTAACGCCTTGGTCTCTGGAGTACACATAGTAGGCCTGGTAAAAGTATATCATTCCGAAGTTTAGCTTAGGAATATAACTCTTGTTTTAGATAAGTGAATAAAGGTATGATTCATTGAATCATTGATGCCCTGGTCTCTGGAGTAGACACAGCAGGGCTCGGGAAAAACCATATTATTGTAGAAACTAGTAACGTGCCTTTGGATCGAAGCCGACTTGAGTCAATACCTGAATATTGGGAATCCAAATAGGGAGTAACGGGAGTTCTAGGGTTCCAAAGTACAACCTATGGTGGGTCGACGTAATACACAATCCGTGTCTTGAACTCATCTCGGCCCGAACAGAGAAACAGTTATAAGTGTAGTAGCAAGTTTGTTAAATAAAGTATACGAACTTCTAAATGACTGTCGATTTATCCCCCACTCTAGTAGTATATTCGAAATAAGAAAATAAGTACTACATTTTGGTGGCAAGCGGTGGGATTCGACAAATCATTTAGATTGAGTATAATTATCTAACAGAACAGACACAATGACAGCCGTATTACCATTCAGATTATGGGAAGAGGGGAAAGAAGAAATCGAGCTATGGATCGAACGATTAGAATGTCAGTTCACGCTACTTGACGTAGGAGAAAATGGAAAGAAGATCACCTATGGAAAGGCACACTTAGGCAAGGCCCTGAACGATGTAAGAGTATGTCTAGAGGGACTAGTATCATGGGCAGAAGTTAGGAGTGCCCTAATTGAAGAATTTGGCCGAGAAACCTCCACCAGGAAGGCTAGAGACAAACTTAAGAGTCTGAAACTAGACGGCCAAAATGTGAGAGCCCTGAGGAGGGAAATCGTACAAAATTTCAAACTTGCGTATCCCCATATGGACCAAGAGAGCCAGGAAACAGAGATCAGAGAGATTATGATCCAAGCATGCCCTGTGGAAGTTAGAAGGCACTGCATTATCCATGAAGTGACTACCACTAAGGAGCTCATGGAGGTAATCAAGAAAATAATGGAAGCCCGAGAATTAAGAGAGGAGAAAAAGAAAGGGGAGGAGGAAAACCCAAACAAACGGTATCCGAGAACAATGATCCGATGCTTTATATGCAAACAAACCGGACACCTAGCTAGGAACCGTTCCAACCGTCCTCAAACCCCAACCCCTAGATTTAACTCCAGGCCCGCACTTCCAAACGATCGACCCCTGCCAAGGGGAACCGATCCAAACCAGGGAGGAATGCTTCCAGTAGAATATAGGGAGACAGAAACTCAGCCAAAAATCACGATGCCAGAAGGGGGAGAACATTTTCTGTTAAACCTCACATAGAAAGGCGGTATAGTGAGGTCAACATATTAGAGAGCCAAACGCCTTGTGAAACCATGGTAATAAATGGGAAAGCCGCAAACATGTTAATTGATACAGGGGCAAACAGAAGTTGTCTTTTGGAGAATTTTGTGAGTAATAGTCAGAAAGAGATTGGCCCCTTAAATCAAACTAGTATTCAGTTGTCAGGAGCCGGGGGTCAACCACTGACGATTCTAGGGAAAACTAATACGGTGGTGGTACAATGGAAAGGAATTAAATTCACCACAGATTTTTGTGTTCTATCAGGAAAATCAAATAGCGGAGTCGATGGATATCTGGGAATAGATCTCATGAGTCAGTTGGGGGTAACTATACAGTGCGGGCCGAAAGACACGACGACAACCCTACGACCTCAAATAGTAGCTATCACAGGGAAAATTTCTATCCCCCCTAGATCTTGGAGAATGATAGAAATTCCTCAATTCCTGGGAATGACTGCTGGTATTTTTTAACCTGATGCACAGAAAAAAGTGAGAATATCTCCCACCTTTATTACTACCGACCAGAGAAAATTAGTTCTAGCCAACTTTGGCGATGACACGATCAATTATAAAAAAGGAAAACTGTTAGGACAAGTTAAACTGGCACACCCCACCACTGTTGGAACTGGCGGACCCGTTAACTTACCTGAGATTCCGAAACAATTAACGTCAAATCAAGCCAATACCTTACATGAATTGCTCTGGACTTACCGAGACGTGTTTGCTCAAAATGAAGGGGACCACGGATCAGCCCGAACCCGACACACTCACGAGATGCATACTCAAGGGCCCCCTATTAGGCAACCTATAGGCGACAAAATCCCATTATGAGACAAAATGAAAAGGAACAAGTAGAGGAGATGATTAAGCAGGGGATAGTAGACAGAAACGAGTGAGGTATGTGGAGAGTAAGAGGGTGGTGAAGAGAGTAGTGAAGAAAAGTAAGAGAAGAGTAGATGAGGAATTTGGAAGGAATCTGAGTGTAAAATGGAGGGAGAGTAAGACACTGTTCTGGAAAGAAGTCAAGAAAGTTAGGGAAGGTAGCAAGGGAAACAGTAAGGGTGTGAAAGATAAGAATGGGAGAATGCTAGCCGAGAAGCAAGAGAGAGTCGAAAGATGGAGGGAGTACTTCAGTGAGTTGTTAATGTAAGGAATGAAGAGCCAGCAAACATAGCTGGATATGGTATGGGAGGGAGAAGAAGAGAAGTAGTGGAGGAGGAGGTGGGGATCAGGAGGTCAGAAGTGTGGGAAGCCATGAAAAGAGTGAAGTTGGGGAAAGCACCAGGAACAGATGGAGTGTGTGGGGAAATGTTGAGGTATGGTGCTGAGATAGTGATAGAATGGGTATGGAAAATGTGCAAACTAGCATGGGAGAAGGGGAGTGCACCCGATGACTGGAAGACTGGCATAATAGTCCCCCTATATAAAGGCAAAGGGGAAAGAGGAGTGTGTGGTAACCACTGAGGAATATGTCTTCTAAGCGTAGTAGGGAAGGTATACAGTAGGGTAGTGATTGAGAGAGTGAGAGTGAGAACGGAAAAATGGATAGGCGACAAGCAGGGAGGTTTTAGGAAGGGAAGAGGATGTGTAGATCAGATTTTTACCCTGAATTGTGTTGTGGAGAAGTATCTGGAGAAGTAACAAAAGGTGTATGTTGCCTTTATGGACTTGGAGAAGGCCTATGACAGAGTGGATAGAGAAGGTTTGTGGAAAGTACTTATAATATATGGAGTAGAGGGCAAGTTGCTGAAAGCAGTGAAGAGCATGTATGAGGGTGCAAAGGCGGCAGTACGTGTTGAGAGTGAGCAGAGCGAGTTCTTTGACCTGAATGTTGGTTTGAAACAGGGGTGTGTGATGTCCCCGTGGTTGTTTACTGTATATATGGATATGGAGTCATGAAAGAAATACTATCAAGAGCAGTGGATGTTGGTGTATTGCTGAAAAGGGAGGGAATTGAGTGGAAGCTACCTATACTGCTGTTTGCGGATGATACAGTTCTGATGAGTGATAATGAATGGGAGTTGCAGGGTCTGGTAAATGAGTTTGGAACAGTGTGCGAAAAACGGAATTTGAAGGTAAATGCGGGGAAGAGCAAGGTTATGGTCTGGCTATGGAGATCGTCAACTCTTTTAAGTATCTGGGCAGTGTGTTGAGTAAAGATGGGACTATGGATGAAGAAGTGCGGGAGAGGGTACAACAGGGGAAAAGGGTTGTAGGAACGCTAAAAGCAGTAACAAGAAATAGGGTGGTCAGTAAGGAAGTGAAGAAGTCCTTGCATGACAGTGTGGTAATCCCGACACTGACTTACGGAAGCGAAGCATGGATGTTGGTTGAGAGACTCAGACCAAGAGTGAGAGCAGTGGAAATGAATTTCTTAAGGAGTGCGTGCGGAGTTACATGGAGGGATAGACAGACTAATGAGGAAGTAAGAAGGAGGTGTGGTGTGGAGGTAGATGTGCTGGAAAGTGTGAAAAGGAACAACTTGAGATGGTTCGGCCATATGGAACGAATGGAAAGCGAGAGAATGACTAAGAGGGTGTACGAGAGCGAGGTGGAGGGACAGAGAGGGAGAGGTAGACCGAATGAGAGGTGGAAGGATGGAGTGAGGAAGTACATGAACGAAGGCGGTGCTGGTTGGGGGGAGGGGCGTCGACTGACTGGGGACAGAGGTGCATGGGGGTGGTTCGTTCGTGGCCACCCCCTCCGGGGATCACGGCGTCAGGCAATAGATAGATAGATAGATAGTAGTGGAATCCTACAGTCCGTGGTCATTTCCAGTAGTCCTGGTAAAAAAAAAAGATGGGTCTACTCGGTTCTGTGTAGATTACAGGAAATTAAACGGCGTCACCATCAAAGACGCGCAACCCCTACCTTGTATTGATGACTCGCTAGAATCACTCAATGGGTCAACCTGGTTTTCTACCCTAGACCTACAAAGCGGATACTGGCAAGTACCGGTTAGGTCAGAGAACCAGGAGAAAATCGCATTTGCCACGAGCAAAGGCAAACTCTACCAGTTCACAGTCTTGACTTTCGGAGTTTGAAATGGACCAGCCATTTTCGCTAGAGTCATGGACGAAGTACTGAGGGGATTAACCTGGAAAACCTGCTTAGCTTACCTGGATGATATTATAATTTTTTCAACTAGTTGGGAGGAACATATCAATCGACTAGAAGAAGTATTAGAGAGAATCAGGGGGGCGGGACATAAATTGAAGCCAATTAGGGGCCCGCGAGGTGGCATACCTAGGGCATGTAGTTTCAAGTAAAGGTATCCAACCGGACCCCCATTAAGTGAAAGCTGTTGCAGATATTTCACCTCCTTGCTCTGTCAAAGAGATCCGAGCATTTCTGGGAATGGCATCTTATTATCGGAGGTTCATACCCAACTTCTCAAAAATTGCTCGCCCCATGACTAAGAGACTGGAAAAAGGGAGGAGGTTTGACTGGGATTAGAATTGTCAGATAGCTTTTGATCAACTGAAACAAAAATTGACTTCTAACCCCATAGTTTGTCATCCGGATTTTACCAAGCCGTTCCAACTATACACCGATGCTTCCGATGAAGGGCTCGGGGCCGTATTGGCCCAGAAAGTGGACGGAAGAGAAGGCATAGTAGCGTGCACTAGCCGGACGCTGAATAAGGGCGAGAAGAATTACAGCGTTACAAATAAGGAATGCCTATGTCTATTGTGGGCTGTACAATATTTCTGTCCATATTTAGCCGGGGTTCATTTCGAAATTATCACGGGCCACCATAGTTTGCAATGGCTCCGGAAGATGAAAACGGAAGACGGATTGTTTGTTAGGTGGAAGGGGATCCTGGAGGAATACTCCTTTGAAGTTAGACATAGACCAGGTAAATTACACACTAATGCCGATGGCCTATCACGACTACCGGTAGCACCCGTCCAACACACTCAACCTAACAAGGAACAGAATGATCCTATGTATGGTGACAAAGTAAAATTTTCTGAGGGAGCCTGGAGGGATTCTAAAGACCGGGTAGCATTAGATTATCTGGAGGCTAAACACATGATCCAAATCCTCCACGGACAAGAGGGAAGGGGGGCTCATTTGCGTCAATCTAGAGTTTTGAAGCAATTTAACGAAAGGTACTGGACCTCGAGAGCCGACAAAATTGTTAAAGAAGTTATCCAAAATTGTTTGGGATGTCAAAGGGGCAAAGATGGACGGGGACTTAAACAGTCGCCCGGACACATTACGGCCGGTAAACCGTGGGAAAAGTTATCATGTCCTTTATGAGACCTCTACCCCGACAGACAAACAAAAGGTACATTTTAACCTGTGTCGACGTCTTTTCCAAATATACGGTTGCTTGTGCCATTCCGGACAAGAAAGCTGAAACTGTGGCTAGGGTCATCTTGGAGAAGGTCATTTTTGTATATGGCACCCCTGGATGCATTCTGAGTGATAGGGGAAAATAATTTAATAACGAAATCTGGCAACACTTGGGAGATACCTTGGGCTACCAGATCCAACACACCTCCCTGTATTATCCCCAGGGGAATGCTGTATGTGAAAGAAACCATAGGGTGTTAGCGAATTGTGTACGGGCTAGTCTGAGCTCACAATGGGAAGAAGTAGTCCGAGGTTGGCCGGAACTTCTGCCAGAGATTATCTGGGGGATATACACCACTGTTTGTAGAACTACTGGGTATTCTCCCTGAGATTATTTTTGAAATCACGCCGAAACTGCCTCAAGAACGATACTACCCTACCCCATTCATTCCACCAAATATTCCCAACCAGAACAATATTTGAGGGAACAAGGGGAGCGACGGCAGCAAGTCCATGACCGCATTACACAGCAACAGCCCAAGAAACTTACTCTAAATAATCCATATTACCGGGGGGAATATATTCTGGTGAAGAGACATGATCCCACCCGAGCTGGTAAGCTGGAAGAGAAATATGAGGGTCCCTTCAAGGTTGTGGAGGTAAATGGGCCATATCAGGTGTTGTACTTACATCATGGAAGTATTGTGTCGGCTACCCATATCCGTTATACCAAACGGTATGAAGGTATTTTACCGCCAGACCTGAGCGAGTGGAGTAGAGAGGAAGAAAGCGAGGAGGAGATAGAATTTGGGGCTGGTGATCCTAGTACTTCCTCGGCTCGACTTAATGCTGAAGGTTCTAATCTGAGAAGGAATTATACCGAGGACTCTCCGTTCTGGTGGTCTTTTAGCCGCAAGCCAAACGAGAGTTTCCCAGAGTTCGGGCAAGAGGGGAATTGGGGAGACGAAGAGGCTACGACCAGTGGGGAAAGAGATTACTGTGAACATACCGATGATGAGAAGTCTACGGTCCCCGACAGCGAAGTTTCAGACCTCCCGAGAGATTTCAATAAGACTCCAAGTAGTGAGGAAGAGTGTTTCCGAACAGAGGTAAAAGAGAAAGACGTATTTCTTGAAGACATAAACCCACTTGGCTCTCCCTCAAGTAAATTCAATGAATCAAAGGAAAATCACATGACTAACTTCCCGGGTAAAAGTCCAGCCAAAGCATCTAAGCCCATGGGCCCCGCAGAAACCATTACCCGCAGTGGTAGAATTAGCCGTCCACCAATCAGGTACCTGGACGAGGGTATAAATAGGATCCCCGAGGCGCGTGCCTGCCAGTTGAAAGGCACCATGCCTCTCCCCTCTGACCCACAGTAATGGCCGACATATAGCCCTGGTCAGTGAAGAAGGACAGAGAGTAAACACTACCCGAGCATTCAAGAAACTCCTCAGCCAATCCGGGCAAGTTCTATTGGCTAAAACTGCAGTTGGAAATCAGTATCCGGCTGCCTGTCGTCACATCGCTGGCTTGCATACCTACAGCCAAGCGATTCAAGAGGGACGACAGATAGTAGACAGGAGCGAAAATTTCCAGAGGAGCTATTGGCCTGCTCTGAGGTGGTGAAAATGTTCCAGCACACACCTAGCAGTATACAATATATATATTTATAAAGGACCCATATTGGGCCCGATCCAGACTTAAAGAAAGAGAAAATGCGTGACTAACCCAGTGGTTCCATAATAATTGATGTGTCCTTATAGGACAAACTAAAGAGAAAAGATACTAGACTTTTGTTTATAAATAAAATGATGATGTGTTAAGAGGGAAATAGTTCTTCTTGTTAGACAAGGCTCCATGCCGATTAGCTATAACTAGTATAGGATCTGATAGGACAGCAAATATATATTAATAGTAAAGTAAAAGGGAATAATTCTTGAGGATAGACACGCAACTATAAGGCTCAGGGGAATAAATCATAGTTGCCATTAGACTAGCTTTAGTTTGAGAAATAGCTAGGAAGGACACTAGTCTGTATGATCAACGAAATCTTTGGTTATAAAGGAAACATTACCTATTATCATAGTTAAAGGAATATTCGGTCAGTTCTGTGTTAACCGTTACGGGTGTTAAGTCCAGGATAATGTTGTAATCATAAGAATCTATGTAAAAGGATAAAAGTGGAAAATCTTGTCCATGTAGAGTTATTGAGGTACTGCTTACATTAGGTTAAGAATTATTATTGACTAGGTGGTATATGTGAATATAAATTGTTTGTAATAGGATTACACGAATATATAATCTGAGAGTGTTCTCGATATGGAAATCGAGGTAACTTGTAACACCGCCCTGGTCATTTGAATAACATGTGTTGTATGAAGTAACCAGAATATTATATAATCAAAGAGTATTTAGATAAGGCAATTGAGGTAAAATTGTAACAACGCCCTTGGCATATGAGTATTGTATAGGGTTAAGAGGAAACATTAATTAAAAAGTCATATGTAGTAACGCCTTGGTCTCTGGAGTACACATAGTAGGCCTGGTAAAAGTATATAATTCCGAAGTTTAGTTTAGGAATATAACTCTTGTTTTAGATAAGTAAATAAAGGTATGATTCATTGAATCATTGATGCCCTGGTCTCTGGAATAGACACAGCAGGGCTCGGGAAAAACCATATTATTGTAGAAACTAGTAACGTGCCTTTGGATCGAAGCCGACTTGAGTCAATATCTGAATATCGGGAATCCAAATAGGGAGTAACGGGAGTTCTAGGGTTTCAAAGTACAACCTATGGTGGGTCGACGTAATATTCAATCCGTGTCTTGAACTCATCTCGGCCCGATCAGAGAAACTGTTATTAGTGTAGTAGCAATTTTGTTAAATAAAGTATACAAACTTCTAGTGAAGCAGGCAGGTGGAAGAATTGTGCATTTCTTGATAGAAGTGTCAAACTTGGCACACACAATAATAAACGAAGTATAATGAAAATTAGCTATAGGGCCATCACAGGTTTAGCCTATGTTGGCTTTGGCAGCCCCTTTTCAATTAATCTCCATAATAGTACTGAAACACTGATTTTTACCTCAAACTGTATACTGTGGTAGAGATGTCAAGCTAGTCTCAAATGGCTCATCTGGACATGGGAAACAACTTTTATTCAGAGAATGTTTGGTTAATGTTTACCGTTTAACTTGTACTGGTCCCTGTAGTTTATCATCATGCTACAAATTGGTAAGAATTGTTTCCAATTGCCACTAATTTGTTGAACTACAGGAACCAGTACAAGTCAAATGGTCAACTTTCTATAAACATTGTCTGAACATTTACTGTTTCCCTTGTCCAGACCAGCCATTTGAGACTAGTTTGACATCTCTACCACAGTATACAGTTTGGGGTAAATATCTGTGTTTCAGTTCTCTAATGGAGATTAATTGAAAAGGGGCTGCCAAATCCAACATAGGCCAAACCTATGAAGGCCCTATAGCTAACTTTGATTATACTTCGTGTATTATTGTGTGTGCCAACTTTGACACTTCTATCAAGAAATGCACAATTCCCACAAATTCTTTCACATAATATTATCTGCCCCACTATTCTAAATAACTGGCTATTTATCCCACACTCTAGTAGTATATTCGAAATAAGAAAATAAGTACTACAATGATAATTAAGGGGAGGCAGACTGTTTTTCTGGACCTCCTTCTCCCTAATGCTTAGCCCCACTAGTTTTGAGATTATAAGACATTCGGCCCATTAGTTTGGCGATTTTAACACCTTTCGCCCCATTTCGTTGTCAAATTTTAAGACCTTTCGTGCCATTTAGGTATCAATAGTTTCCTGGTGAGCAATAGCGAGCCTGAAATTTTAAGAGGAACTGGCCTTCGGCCGGGAAATTTTTCTACGGAACAATTTACAAATTTATATCTTGAAGGGGGGTCTAGGGGGTGTTTTTCTAAGCTTGATGAAGTTCTAGGGAGAAAACTAAACACAATTATGAATACATTAATTAATAGACCAAACAAACGGCTAGTAAGATACTGACCAGGCACCAGAAGTCCCCAAGGCCTATAACATATCTAAATGAGCGAGAGTCCTTAACTGAGCTGGGAGACTTAAATTTGAACAGATACATGGGTATATAATATCGATCTGCAACACATTAGGTAAACAATTATTTGCAATGGCATGTGAATATTCATATTTTTTCAAAGCTATTCATATAGGTTTTAATTTGGGGATAATAAATGTTATGCATCATTAGTAAACAAATCTTGGATTTTTTCATCTGGGCAAAAACAAAACATTTGATAATTGAAAGGAGAACCGCCTAGAGAGGACACGGTTATTATTGAGAGATAAACCACCTAAAGTGGACACCATTAGGTGCAGTCTATAGAGGACAATGTTGTTAATAATAATTATAATTCTAGCGATGACTACTGTCATTGGTTAGTATGTCTTGGGAGGACACTGATAAGAGTGGAAAGAAATCTTTCAAGAGCACACCTGGACTCGATACCTCAGTGTCATCTTGATAGGAAATTATGGACAATCCAGAAAGCAAAAGTTTAATTTAAAGAAGTTTAAATTGATACTGAATGTAGCCTACATATAGTGAGAATAGTATTAAGAAACAAGCTATAATTCTAACTGGGATATAAAAACAGACAAACCTTCATCGGCATGCAGGCTGGCAAGATTTTCCAGTTGGTGGCTGTTGTTTTGTAGTGTGCTCCGTTGCTTTTCCAGTTGACGTTGAAGATTACTGTATCGTTGTTATAGAGATGTAAGTAGTTGAGTGACTGAAGACTCCTTATTCCCTGACTCTTGTAGTTGCTGTTGTAGTCTGGTCAGTTTTACTTCCATAGAGGCCAGCGTCCGGTTGATGGTTGACTCGGTGATGATGGCATTACTGTCTAAAGAGGACAATATTATCATTGATAGGTACTCTGGGCAGTGTGTTGAGTAAAGATGGGACTATGGATGAAGAAGTGCGGGAGAGGGTACAACAGGGGAAGAGGGTTGTACGAATGCTGAAAGCAGTAACAAGAAATAGGGTGGTCAGTATGGAAGTGAAGAAGTCCTTGCATGACAGTGTGGTAATCCCGACACTGACTTACGGAAGCGAAGCATGGACGTTGGTTGAGGGACTCAGACCAAGAGTGAGAGCAGTGGAAATGAATTACCTAAGAAGTGCGTGTGGAGTTACATGGAGGGATAGACAGACTAATGAGGAAGTAAGAAGGAGGTGTGGTGTGGAGGTAGATGTGCTGGAAAGTGTGAAAAGGAACAACTTGAGATGGTTTGGCCATATGGAACGTATGGAAAGCGAGAGAATGACTAAGAGGGTGTACGAGAGCGAGGTGGAGGGACAGAGAGGGAGAGGTAGACCGAAAGAGAGGTGGAAGGATGGAGTGAGGAAGTATATAAACGAAGGCGGTGCTGGTTGGGGGGAGGGGCGTCGACTGACCGGGGACAGAGGTGCATGGGGGCGGTTCGTTCGTGGCCACCCCTTCGGGGATCACGGCGTCAGGCAATAGATAGATAGATAGATAGATAGGTACTCTCTAGTAAGGACACTGTTATAATCATGAGGACACTATTATCATTGAGAGGACACTGATGTTATTCGGTGGTACTGTTTACTGAGGACTCTATTGTCAGAGGTATTGTCCAGAGAGGACACTTTTCGTCGGAAGGTATTGTCTAGACTACAGGTAACACTATAATCATTGAAAGGTAATCTATCTAGAGAGGACACTGTTAATATTGAGAGGCAAACTATCAAGAGAGAACACTGATATTATTGAGCAGACACAGTTCCTATCACGAGGTACTGTCTAGAGAGGACACTGTTATCATTGAGAGATTCTATAGTTCATAAAGTCTGTTGTCATTGATATAAAAGTTTAAATTTTTACAAGGTGTTTAATTATAATATTGAGGTAAATACATGATATGTTTTGATGCCATCAGGCATAGCCGCATATAATATTATGGCCTCATAGAATCAAACAAGCATCAATTGTTTGAAGTCAACAAGGGAAAGAAATGGTCACTAGTGCAGAAAAGAAAATAGCTATACAGTTACATATTTTACATCCAAAGACATATTGACCACCAACACATAGCAGACCCAATCTATTAGGAGGAGGAGGCTGTTTGCACCATCCGAACAGGGCGGTTCTCCTTGGGAGTGCAAAAATGGCTGATTAGGAGAGCTTGAACTCCTGTTTCACCACCTGGACTCTCTAGGTGATCTTTTCTGTGCCTCATTAATATTGAGTACAACTCCAGTCAGCCTCCAAAAAACCTTCTCTTCCTATCAATATGTTATACTACAAGCACATCACATACTACACCACCTGGCAACATTCCCCAAAATATGATTAAAAAAATGCCACTCTCTCACTAAATATATCTGTGCTGTTTATCTCTCCCCTAATTTTACTGACTATTAAAATTCTTTGGCTATGTTAGTTTTAAAGTGTAGCACATTCTATCCACATCTCCCATCCCTGAAATTTTCATCTTAGGAGATGTCAACGTTCACCACCGCCATTGGCTCTAATCTCAATTCACTGGCCAACTTGGTGAACAAGCCTACATCTTTTATATCCTAACTAACCTAAAGCAGTTAGTTCAGCACCCCTCCCATATCCATGACCGCCCTGGAGATCGGCCCAACTTTCTTGACTTATTTCTATTCTCTAACTCTTCTGCTTACACTGTAAATTTGTTCCCTCCGTTGGGCTCCTCCTATCATAACCTTATCTCTGTTATCTGTCCTGTCTCTCCAGTATGGCTTTCTGACCCCCCAGCCGACGGTGCTTGTGGCATTTTGGCACTGCCAGCTGGGAGGCTCTTCGGCAGTACTTCTTTGATTTTCCATGGCATGATATTTGCTTCTGTGGCCAGGAACCCTCAGAGAGCACCGAGCGTATTACTGAGGTAATCCTTTTGGGCATGGAAGCATACATCCCATTTTCTTTCTGTAAAACAAACTAAACAATTTTTTTTTACTCACGCTTGATCTAATGCCGTCCACAATAAAGAGGAAACATTAAATCGGTACTGTTACCTTCAAATTCAAGAATCTCGTACTTTATATGTTTCTGCTCGGAATTAAGCCATATCTGTTCTTTGATTCTGCAAAAACTCTTTCATCAAAAACAAATGCTCTGAACATTCCAACTCTAGCTCTTCACAAGCTTTTTGGCATCTACTCAAAAACCTCTCCAACAATATAATCTGTTCAGTATTCAATGGTCCTTTAATTTCTTCTGGTTATCAGTTATTCACCTTAAGAAATATATCTGTTATCTGTTATCTGTTGGAATTAGCGGTTTAACTGAGATATTTGTCACCCGTTTGAATCCAAAAGTACCTGCTAAAACTGAATAACATCGTCTAATGGCAGTGAGCATTATATTAAGAAAGGCGCTATACTTCTGATTGTGCTAGGACAAAATACAAACCTTCATCAGCTTGCAGGCTGGCAAGATTGTCCAGTTGGTTGCTGTTGTTTTGTAGTTTGTTCCGTTGCTGTTCCAGTTGACGTTGAAGATTACTGTATCGTTGTTCTAGAGATGTCCGTAGTTGAGTGACTGAAGACTCCCTATTCCCTGATGCTTCTTGAATGTCTTGCTGTAGTCTAGTCAGTTTTACTTCCATAGAGGCCAGCGTCCGGTTGATGGTTGACTCGTTGATGATGGCATTACTGTCTAAAGAGGACAATATTATCACTAAGATGAGATACTGTTGAGGACACTATTAATTTTGAGAGGACACTGATATAGGGTCGAGAAATTCACAGTGCCATGAATGTTTGAGTGGAGTAACAAACCCATATGTCATAACATGTTTTGTTATTGTTATACAGACACAAGTTTTGACTCTCTCTAGAGAGACTCGAAACCAGTCATGCTTTATTACATAATAATATTCTAATTTTTTCTGACGTGAGTTTATTACTCCGGGCACTGATTCCATTAGGAGGTATTGTCTAGAGAGGACACTATTATCAATACGAGGTGCTGTCTAGAGAGGACACTTATGACTGAAGGTAAACTGTCTAGAGAGGATACTGTTATTATTGAGAGATAAACTATGTAGAGAGAACACTGTTATTATTGTGTAGACACTGTTATCATTAAGAGATACTGTATAGATGGGACACTATTATCAAAATGAGGCACTCCCTGGAAAGGACAATGTTATCATTGAGAGAACTGTCTATAGAGAAGATAAGGTTATGATTGAGAGGTACTCTCTCGAGAGGACAATATTATCATTGAGATATGGTCTATAGAGAGTACACGGTTATCATTGGGAGGTGCTGTCTATAGAAGGCAATGTAGATTATAAAAATAACATTTCTAGCAGTGACTGCGCTGTAAGTGGGGAGTATGTCTTGGGAGGATACTGATATCAGTGGGAGGTAATAATCAAAGAGCATATCTGGAGTTGTTATTTCGGGGTCAATCTTTATATGAAATTATGAAATATCCACAGACCAAAGAGTGATTTAAAGATGCTTCATTTGACTCTGAATGTACACATACATATCCATACATATGAATATTCACACAAGCACATTATGGGCTCGACAAAAATCAAGTTACGTTAATCTTTTAAGTATTCAATGACCTTTTTCTTCTGGCTATAAGTTGTTCAGCTTAAGAAGGACTTGTTAAAGTTAGTTGTTTAAGTGAGATAGATGTGACCCCTTTGAGTCCAAAAGGGCCGGCCAAAGCTGAGTAGTATCGTCTAATGGCAGTGAGAATAATATTTAGAGTTCGCTATAATTCTAACTGAGTTAGGACAAAATACAAACCTTTATCAGCTTGCAGGCTGGCAAGATTGTCCAGTTGGTTGCTGTTGTTTTGTAGTTTGTTCCGTTGCTGTTCCAGTTGACGTTGCAGATCATTATATCGTTGTTCTAGAGATGTCTGTAGTTGAGTGACTGAAGACTGTCTATTCCCTGATGCTTCTTGAATGGCTTGTTGTTGCTGTTGTAGTCTGGTCATTTTTACTTCCAAAGAGGCCAGCGTCCGGTTGATGGTTGACTCAGTGATGACGGCATTAACTTAACCATCCTCTACAGTATCTTGGACACGTTGTAAGGCTGCAAGCATGTCACTGCGGAGTTGGTTGAGGTCGTCACGCTTTTGGTCACACGATTCTGAAACAACAAACATTATCATAATTCACCCGCGAATAGTATGTTGCTAGTCATATCGTTCACATGTGGCATGGCAGTCTTCCTCCATTCTATCTGAATACATTTTGAAATTTTATTTTTTATTCCACTGTTTATTTATGTCACCTAAAACCAAAGTTTTTTGCCCTACCACTGTTCATTGTTTCCCCTGATGGCAGTGTGATTTATAGATATATCCACTTTCCTAGCAAATCTCTGCTCTGAATTCCATACCAAAATATCAATAGGAGGTATGGGAGGGAGGTGGAATGAATCCATTGATGAAACCCATTATAATTTAGCTGAACTGGATCAAATTATTTTTAACTCTTTTGATTATAACAGTGATAATCAAACTTCAGCCAACAATCCAGACAATTGTATGTTGAATTTATGTGAGGTCAGACTGCCTACTGTTTAACTCGGGAAAGGCGCCGAGACTCTTAAGAGGTTTTACTGGGCGAAGGCGACGGGACTCTTAAGAGGTTATGCATAAGAAATGCATTTCAAAACACCCCACTGGCACTCAAAGCAAAACAATATGTGATTAAGTGACATAATTCCCCTCCATACCACCTATCACTCCTCCACATATGTCCCACACCCCTCCCCTCCTTCCCCCCTGAGTCCATGGTGATATTGTCACCCTCATCCTGTGTGGAGTTGAACGCAACTTGAGGGGCCCAACTGGGGTTTGTGTATGTGTCGAGAAATACCATATATGTTTGAGTTACCACCAGTCATCCATTTTCTATTTGGCCATAAAGCCTGACATTGGCGAGTCAGAGCGCGAGGCCAACGCGAGTCACACTCGCCGCATACCGCCGTTGATGGAGCCCGTGTGGCCCGGAACACCAACTCCCTCATTGTGCCTGCAACATGCGAAGCCATCATTGCAGAATACCAGGAGGAGGTTATACGTTGCCCCAGGACACCGGCGGAGTGGAAGGTGGTTGGTAGTGAGTTTGCCAAGCGCTGGGATTTCCCGCATACCGTTGGTGCCATCGACGGAAAGCACTGCGCCATCAAATGCCCTCCACATGCCGGTACAGAATTCTACAACTACAAAGGCTTCCACTCCATCGTGCTCATGGCTATTGTAGACGCCGACTACAAGTTCCTCTACTGTGACGGGGGTAATCACGGTAGCTGCTCAGATGGTGGGGTCTTTATAAGAACCAATATCAGAGCAGCATTGGATGGGTGCACCCTGGGACTCCCTGCTGCCGAACCCCTGCCCAACGACGACACACCTGTTCCCTACTTCCTGGTGGGTGATGACGCCTTCCCCATGCGAAGGTGGTTGATGAAGCCACACTCTACCCGGCGACTGACTGTACCTGAACGGATCTTCAACTACAGGCTGTCCCCGGCTCGCAGAGTTGTTGAGAACGCCTTTGGCATCATGGCATCCAGGTATGTGTATGATTATGTGACATGTTTGACCATAAATACAGGTATCGGTGATGGCACCCTATTAATGTGAAGTATACTAGTCAGGTATTAACTATACATGCTCGTAACCATTCTCCCTATGCTCGTAACCATTCTCCCTATAATTAATATGGATTAATACATCTCCCCCACATCCACAGCCTGTGAGTCGTCCACGTCTGCAAGTCGAGTTTTAACTATACATGATCCTAACCATTATTTCCCTATTTAATATGAATTATACTAGTCAGTGTTTAAATATACATGCTCTTTCTCTCCCTAATTCAGGTTCAGGTGCCTCCTCAGCAACATTGCCCTCCACCCGTCCCGTGTTGAGTGTGTGGTAATGGCGTGCTGCTGCATGCACAACCTTATGCGGATGAGGTACCCTAAACACCACGCCAACCTAGCGGACGAGGAGGACCCTGAGATGCATGCTATCATCCCTGGGGGTTGGAGGGAGGAGCCGGAGAGGCTGAATCCCCTCCGGAGACTATCCGGGAATGTCGTGACAGCCCAGGCCAAGAGTCAACGCCAGCACCTCACCGACTACTGCTCATCACCCAGGGGCAGTGTCCCCTGGCAGAACGACATGATATAAAGGTATGTATCCATATGTTGCCATTGCTTTTATTAATATTATTGTAGTTTAGATATTTATATTCTGTTGTTAATAATTTTTTAAATCAATTCAACCTCATTAATATATATTCTCTATATGTTATTCGAATTTTATAAAGTCTCATATATTATGGTGTTCATTTGTTTCTATGTCGTTTCATAATGTTTAATATATTCTATTTAATTTATATCTTGTATTTATTTATTTTTCATGTTGGATATCAATCTGTATATTATTATTTGTCATCATTATAGGTTTGACTCCTGTAAGGAGATAAAGAAAACCTAATATTTAGTAGTGGCCCCGTAATCATTGACGAACATGCCTATTACATAAGGCATCCTCTTCAAACACTAATCCGCCGTAGTTTGAATCTACCGCGCAGAGCATTTAAAAACTGAGGAGCCTTCATCATGAGCGCACGCGACCTCACTCATGGCTTCAGTCATTATGAATTGGGTTCTCACTACGAAAAAACTTCGTAAAAAATAAAAACAAAAAGAAAATAAGAATAACTATCCAATAAGCTTTCCATCATATCGTGGATGTACTTGTGTGGATTTCTGACCAGACGCTGATTCAGGCGTCATTCCTCCTTCACTGACATATCAAGTAAACCAAAATCCTTAATACATCAACGAATGGGAAGGGGACGGTCGGGAGGGCCCCAGTCGTCAATGATTACGGGGCCACTACTAAATATTAGGTTTTCTTTATCTCCTTACAGGAGTCAAACCTATAATTTATTAGTGGCCCCTCCATCATTGACGAACATGCCTGATATCTAAGACTGGAGGGGGACATTCGTAATCATATCATAACTCTAGAAAAGCAGATAATAAAAACAACCACATAGTATTCTTACTTTTGAAAAATGTATTTAATACGGCGTAGGCCGGAAATATACAAGAAAAAGGGGTTCAGGCAGGTGCGTGCTTCAAAGAAGCCTGCCCGACAAAAATGGGTAACCCTGAAGATTCTGAACACAGATCTGTAGTTACAAAAGGCACCCCACTCAACGAGTGGTGACAAAATAATAAGTTATAAGTTTATATGTGCACATCATAAACCCCAAAATACATGTGGAGATCAATTGCAAATGAACTCCATTGAACTAATATTACATTGCTTTCGCAGCTAAAACTACTATAACAACACCGTTGTTTTGTACTAAACCTTGTACTAGCACAATTTCTCGCAGAGAAATTTTCATATCACATTTTAACCTTAAATTGTATCACAGCTCTCATACTCCGGCGGGGTCTAGGGTGTCCTATGTCAACTGACTGCACCCCCCCCCCTTCCGTGAAAGTAAACATAAGTGACTGCAGGGCCACCTAGACCCTCTGCCTTAAAGCTATACATGGTAAGGAAGGTTTGTCTAGAGCAACTGACAAGTATCTAGAGAGAAACGTATGATTAGACGCCCACAACTGTGTGGACGCAATATCTTCAACTGAAAAGTTTTTCAGGAAACGTAAAGAGGCCGTCCACTTGCGTAAATCGTGGGCCCTACCCACAACGCCGGGATTACTCTCTTTAATGACTTCTACCAGAAGAGAGGCTAATCGCCGTTTAAGTAAGCGTTTACCCGTACTCGCTACCCATAAAGCACCTTGGGGGTTTTGAGGAGCTATTCTCAAATATTTGGTTAGAGCTTGCACTGGACATAAATTATGATGCACCTTTCCCCTTTTTAACGCCGGCACCGTGAACTCAGAAAACACGTGTGCACTATGCTCATTCTTGGCTACAAACGCCGGGGAGGGTGCAATGGAAATTGAATCATTAAGTCTACCAAACCTAAGACAATTAGGTGTGTTGCTCATCGCCGCCAGCTCAGACACTCTGTTTCCGGTGGCCAAAGCCAAAAGGAAAACTGCCTTCTTTAAGATTAAAGCAAAGTCTGCAGTATTTTGATACAGACGAGAATGAAGTAAAGACAAAGCTTTGTCCAGAGACCAAGTAGGCATGAGCTGACGGGGAGGTGGGCGGAGTTTAAAACACGCTCTCATAAATCCTGTTTCCTCCGCCACCGGTATGGATAGACCTGTAAGGTCGAAAAAGGGCACTCTAATCGCAGTTAAGTGATTCTTCAAAGTTACCACAGATAAACTTTTCTGCTCAAACAGATAGTTCAAGTAATTAAAAACCAATGCCACTGAGGGTACAGTTTGTTCCGTTCTAACAATCCAAGAAGTAAAAGCTTTCCAATGAGATTGATATTGTCGCTTAGTAGACTGAGTATATTGATTGAGCAATTTATTGGTCACATCCCTACCGTATGGTGCTAGCCACTTGGCCTCCTGAATGTCCATAATGCAAAAGTCAGCGAGGTCGCTAGGTTGCCAATCGTGTCTAAGTGGAAGTACCCGACCGGGAGCGATACCGGGTCCGGGCACCACATTATTAATTGCTGGTACCACACCTGCGCCGGCCACAGGGGCGCGATTAGCGAGACTAAGCCTCGATAAACTCGTAGTTTGTTCACTACGTGGCACATTAGTGACGCATCTGGCGGCGGAAACAGATAGATGGAGCTCCATCTGTTCCAGTCTGTCACTAGGGCGTCTGGCCCCCCTGCCGGCGTTATCGCCCGGCGGGTGAGGTATAGAGGGAGCTTGTGAGTCTCGTCGGACGCAAAAAGATCCACTTGTGGATGGGAGAGCTCCGCAATCATTAGGTCGAAAATGGGTTGCTTGAGCTCCCATTCTACTGTCGTGCTCTGTTTCCGGGACAGAGCGTCTGCCCAGACGTTCGCTACGCCTGGGAGATAAGATGCGTGAAGATAAATATCTAGACTGCTGGCTAGAACAAAAATCTCTTCCGACACGAGTAGCAACTTCCTTGACCTCGTTGACCCTTGTTTCTGAATACAGTGAACTGCATTCAGATTGTCCATTCTGAAGGCCACCGACTTGCCCCGTAACGCCGGGCCGTGAGCCTGAAGGAAATACAAGGGGACTAGTAACTCTTTGACATTTATGTGAGAGATTTCTAAGTGGGACCAAAGTCCCTGACCCTGGTGCCCCTGATTTGACTGAAATCCCCACCCTATGGTGCCTGACGCATCCGTGTCTACCCATACCGTTGGAGGAGGAGAGGTCCATGACATGATTGAGTGCAATGTTTCCCTCTTCGCCCAGACCGCTAGTAAGGTGTGGATTAATTTTGGTATGGGCCATAATTTTCCCGCCGGTAAGAGTGGGAAATATTTGTTGCCTTCCAATATTAATCGTTTTACTTTCAACCGGCCCAACTTGACAGTTAGCTGAATCCAGTTGAGAGAGCCGACCAGAGACTCCCAGACTCTTCGTGTCGTAGTCAGACTGTGAAGAAACCTGAACAGTTTCCTGCGAAACCTGTTGCGATTGTCCACACTCTGACTCAGAGTGAGAGCGGCGGTGTCCCAGACCAGCCCTATCCACTGAATTACTCTTGAGGGAACAAGGTTTGACTTTACCAGATTTACCTTGAAGCCTAGAGTTTTGACATGATTTAAAATGATATTGACATGTTTTATGCATAATTGTTGTGTCTCTGCCACCACCAGCCAGTCGTCTAGATACCACAACACTCTGATTCCCTGTTTTAACAACGGCATCAGGGCTTGCCGGACTAGTTTCGTGAATAGTCGAGGTGCTAGGTTCAAACCGAACGGCATCCTCTGAAAAACAAAATTTTGGTGCCTGATCCTCAAGGCCAGAAACCTTTGAAATCTTTTGTTGACCGACACGTGCCAATAGGCGTCTGTCAGGTCTAGGGAACACATCCAGCCTCCCGGCGGAAGTGTTAGCCTGATTTGATGAACTGTTAACATTCTGAAAGACTCGTTGTAAATGTGAAGATTCAGATAAGACAGGTCTACGACCGGCCTCATCTGAACACTGTCCCGTTTGGGAACCAAAAACAGTTTTGACGTGAATACAGGGTAATCTGGAGGGACCGGGATGATGACATTCTTGGCAATCATCTCCTGGACCAGCGACTCCACCTCTAATGAAACACAATTTGCCGTTGTCGGCTGACGTAAGCGAGGTCGCCGGAGCCACTGCCAAGTGATGCCTTTGCGTGCCACCATCCGTGCCCAGGTTTTTAACGGCCATGCTTGGTGACACGTTCGGAACGACCCAGTTAGCAGACAAGGGTTCGCCGGCTGTACTTCCCTCGGTTCCTCCGGCCTTAAGATAGGCACTGGGAGTGAGAGAGACTTTAGTTTTTTGATGGTGGGTTTGGTGGTGTTGGACGCTTCGCCGGCTGGCTGGTGTGGGCCGAAGACTGGCCCTGCCCCGGCTTATACTGGCCGCGTCCTCTCTGTCCTGAAAACCCTCTCTGTCTATGCCGGTACTGACCCAGGGGGGATTGGGAGGACTTAGGCGGAAGAAACGGCTTAGAACCCCCTGGCTGAGCTTTAGTAGGAGGCTTAGGTTTGGGGAAGTTAAATGCAGGTTTCTTAGCCTGTGCGGGACTGTGCTTCACGGCCTGTGCCATGTTAAACACTGTTCGCCATACATCAGGGGACATTAAAGAAGGAGTAAGTACTGGGGACATTACCACCTGGTTAGCAATGCGATCAGGCAGCTTGCGAACTAATGACATCCTAAGATCCTGTCGTGCTCGCACCGCCTCAAGTAAGGCTGTGCGTATGTCACCTAAGGATTGAATCGACGACTGAAGAATCAGACGCCGGGATAACTCAACTGATCTTCGAGCATCCGCGTCTGCGATTGCCTGAGTAGACCGGAGTAAAGACTTAGCCACCTGCTGAGAAACTATGTACTGTGAAAACAGGCGGAAAGCTTTTCCCCTTAGCCTAAATTCTCTGTCTAGGTGAGTAGGGGTAGGGGTAGTGAATGGGTCCTTTAGTTCACAAAGATTAATCTTAGGGGCAGCTAGAAAAGAAAATAAAGCTGACGGAACTCCGCCGGCAGAACCTACCGGCATGGAGAACCATGAATGTGTATCCTGAGGGATCTGGTGGGAAGATTTAGAAGTGAAAGTGGTTGCAAAGTTTTGAGCCTCTACCTCCCAATCCACCCAAGGTCCTGGTCCCAACTGTCCCACCTTCAACACTGGATTAGCTGTCTCGTCTGTGACGGTCTGTAAATCTAGTTCAGGAGTAAGAGCCGACAGAGCCTTAATATCATTAAACCCATCCAGCTTAGACCAGTCTGAAAAAAGTTTTGAAGCTGAGGCAGGGGGTAAAGCAGGCTTAGATGCATAAACAAAATAATCCTGATGATAATAACTAGGTATAGCCTTGATATTTACGTCCAAAACATTACCCAAGGCATCCAATGCCCTTAATTTCTTTGACTTATTTCCCTGGATAAACCACTCACGTGGTACCGGGAGTTCCCCTGACAAGGTAGGCTGGGCAAGCTCTGGCTTAGAGGGGTTCAAAAGAACCCATGACTCGTCTGGCCCATAAAGCAGGGGCATAGCTACCTTTCTAAGAGGCGCTTTGTCTAGAGGGGGTGGATTAACATCCGTGATGACCCTGACATTTGACGTAGTGAATGCCGCCGTAGCTGGCTTAGAGCTCCCTGCCGGTGACAGAGTAGGAGGGTTAGGAATCTTAGATAAATCGATTGACGTTATCAGAGGCCGTACCGCAGAACTTGTCAAGGGAGCCCCCAAGTCCATTGTGGGGTTTTCTCGTTGTTGACTAAAGAATTTAGATAGAGCATGAGTAAGTAACCCATCAATTTCTTGTGCTGTAACAAACTGGTTAGATGCAGAACTTTCAGGTGAATCAGTATTATCATGGGCGGCGTCCAGGCCTGAGCCTGACCCTTGTCCATCCCTATCTGAAATTATTGACACTTCATCTTGTTCCTCCCGATCCTCCTGAGAAGACCCCACCGAGGCAGGGGCACCTTGTTTCCAAGATAAGTCAGGGATAGAGGATGGGGTCGCCGCGTCCCTGTGGACATCGGCTACTGTGTGACTCGTATGAGTCGGACGTGGATGGTCAGACCCTGGTTGAGCAAACCGCCAAACACCGAGGCTCTGGCCTACGCTCTCTTGAGAGTCTGAAACATTCTCAATTATTGAATTTCCTGAACTTTCCATTTCTAGGGTTAAAATATCAATAGGTAAATCTTGTTTAGGGACAGGCGCTTCACTATACTCTGAGGCTGTAACAGAAACATTTTCAGGTGTAGAGGTACGACGAGATGCACTAGACTTAGGAGAATGTCGAAAGGACTTCCTATGGGAATCCTTTTTGGAGGATTTGTGGCTACGGTGTGACCGCGAACTAGACCTAGATTTGGAAGAATCACCACCATGACCACTGGTGGAAGCTTCCGTCTTACTCTTCTTACTCGCCGGGGAAGAGGCACGACTTGAAGACTGCTGTCTGAGAGGTGACCTTGACCTCGATCTCGCCTGCGACGAGGAGGTGGCTGCCGGGGGAGTAGGCTCTCTCGGGCGTTTAGACGTATCCACAGACGATACAGAACCCTGGCTAGTCTCTGTCGGCTTAAAACCCGTTACTCTAGAGGTACGTTTAGGGGGAGGGTGCTCTGACAGCAACTTATCCCAAAGTGGGACGTTGTCACATTGAAGTGACTTATGTGCGACAATGGTAGTGTAGGCCGACATTTGTTGTCTGACCTCTCTCAACGCTACCGCCGCGGTCTTGTCATTGTCACACAGGACTTTATTGGCTAATTGGGAGCAAAAGGAACAATTAAGTGTAACCCAGAGACCCCTTGAACGGTCTAGACATTTAACACACCTTATGCAAAGGGTATGCGCAAAAATCGGGATACCCGCGCAAGTAGGGGTAATGCATAGGGCAAAAACTGGGGCCACAGTAGCCATGACAGAGACTGGTGTGAGGAAACTACCGCCGGGTCTGTATTGGTCCGCCGGAGCTCAGCTCTGGAAAAATAAAGAAAAATTTCCAGGAATTAATGCTCATAAGGTTAACCCAAGTGTTCGCATACAAGTGTTAATAACCCGCCGGGTAACGGGATGCAAAGACACAGCTAACACATCTCGCTACGCGGTGGGGTGTAAAGAGGCTAAACAAATCTTTTTAGCTAAAGAACATGAAGAATACCCTCTGATATAATGGTCCAGTATGGCACTTATAGTCTGTAGGAGGTGGTGACTGTCTCAAGATTCAATTTTGTAACAAAGCCTCCCTCATAAAGACGCCGGCCCTTGAAATATTTTAGTAGAATAGCCCAGGGCAGGAATATACGAGATCTGATATTTAACGAATTGTCCCAAAAGATCGTCGTAAAAATAGAAGGCGGCGATACTGAATGTATCACCAAATTAAGGTTAATCGAAATTGAATTTGTTATAAATTCCTTAGTTCCTCCACTTAGGAGCACCCGCCGGGTGTGGGAATCGATTTGGTTAAACCTCACTGAACCTTCAATTGCCGTAAGAGTAAAGGCAGCGATACACAGAGTATCACTAAAATGGATTGGTTAACTATATGAGACCTAAGTCGTTTATCCCACCCTGCTCAGGTGCACCCGCCGGGTGAGAAGTCTAAAAGTTAACCCCACAAGTTCCTGACCCCACTTCTTTGTAAAAGATCGCCGGGGAGGAACGCCTAAACAACAGCTAGGTTTTCCATGTGGTTGTCGTAAACCAGGTAGAAAAAACCTATAAAAACGAATGTTCGCAAGAACGTCGTTTTTTATATATATATATATATATATATAAGGATGGGTACAGCCATCCCGCCGGGAATTACAGGAGGCCTGAAACCAGGCACCCACAGAGACGCAGTCCTGGAGAGCCACAGACACCTCCCCACGCCGGGGAACCAGCCAGAGTTAAAAACCACGTGTGGCCCAACACTGCTCATCGGTCAGGATTTTTCATGGTGAAACCGAGAAAAAACCCGCCGGAAGGCAAGCCCCACCCTGAACAGACACCATCTGAACAATACGACACGAGGAGAGTCACGCACGACTAACCAAGGTCACAACATAATCCGTGGAATTAGCCAATACACAACTAAACCAGGAAACAATTATAGTCCGAGGAATTAGCCAATACACAACTAAAACCCGGATACACATGACACAGTAGGGCATATTTATAAAATAAATAATAACACTAGACATGTGGCAAAGCTACGAGCGGCTGGCTAGGCCTAGGTAGACGGCATGAAAATAGTTGAAATATAAACACACATTGGAATATCACAACAGGAACCACCGCCAACACACCACCGTAGCGATAACTTCCCACCCCGGGAAGCCTGACACGGACCCAGAAAAAACTTCACTAAGTGAAGAAAAATACGCTGGGAACGTCAGAAAAAACACAGCTTACCTCATCAGAAGGATAAAAGGCAGCAATAATTAACGCGTAATGAAAGCCGCCTGCATCACAAACTAACACAACTGTGAAAAGTTCACGTGTCCACAACAGGACCACGAGGGTACATCCGAAATAGATGCCCCATACACATGACCCAAAATACACTGCACTGCGGGCAACCAGCCCAGGACACTCCTGCTACGCCTATCCTAACCTTACTCGATACATCCTAGAGTAAACAAATGAGAAAAAACTCACTAGGGACGCAACGAATGCGGAACCAGCGGAGCCTGGAAGGTACGTCCGGGCAGGCTGAGCGCAGAGCAGAGAAGGAGGAATGACGCCTGAATCAGCGTCTGGTCAGAAATCCACACAAGTACATCCACGATATGATGGAAAGCTTATTGGATAGTTATTCTTATTTTCTTTTTGTTTTTATTTTTTACGAAGTTTTTTCGTAGTGAGAACCCAATTCATAATGACTGAAGCCATGAGTGAGGTCGCGTGCGCTCATGATGAAGGCTCCTCAGTTTTTAAATGCTCTGCGCGGTAGATTCAAACTACGGCGGATTAGTGTTTGAAGAGGATGCCTTATGTAATAGGCATGTTCGTCAATGATGGAGGGGCCACTAATAAATATATCCTTTGCATATATTCCACATCATTATTTATGTTAATATCAATATTATTCCAGAAACCTATTTCATTCATATTATATGGTATTTGTTCTCTCTTCATTATTGATGTTAATATCAATATTATTCATAACACAACTTGAATTCATATTAACTTATATTTTTTCTCTGTTGACAAGTCATTTCCACGTTTATAAAAGGAACCTTTGTTGATAATATAAACAGATAAACTCTAATAATAAATGTTGGATCCAAAACAACAGCTGGAGGCACATAGTTTATTATCATCAGAAACATAGATATATAGCATGTTAATATATAGCAGAAAGTATAGACATAATAAGACATATTCATTTGATGTGTAGACATAGTATTACATATATTCGTCATTCCCATCACTGGGGGGTTTATGACTTTATTATTATACCCAAAGGTTTCACACATGTTCGTCATCCCCAGGCCTGGGGGTGTTGACTTGCGTGTTCAACCTTGTATATATGAAGTTCCCTGGTGTTGCCGGCCTACTAGTAGATGGGCTTGAGGGAACCGGTGTTGCTATGTTGGCGCCACCCCCGCCCACCATTCATGTGCATGTGCAGGGGACCTGAATGACGTACCCGCCAGCATCTCTGAGAATGTGGGGCTGTTGAAGGCTGCTTGCATGCGTGACGGTCCTGGCTGGGGTTGCATCTGTGGTGGTGTGGTGTGCAACTGCGGGGGGCCTGGTGGTGTGATGTTTAACTGCGGGGGACCTGGTGGTGTGATGTGCAACTGCGGGGGGCCTGGTGGTGTGGTGAGTATCTGCGGGGGGTTTGGTGGTATCGCCATCTGGGGTGCCGTGGAGAGGCTGACCTCATCCCTGGCCTGAAGGACTTGCTGCATCATCCTCCGTGCCAATGCCTCCCCTACAGCATCAGGGAGCCTCTCGAGCTGCTGCTCCAAGTACCCCACGAACTGTGCATACTTGGTCTCCTTCACAGCCAGGGATGTCACCAGGCGTGACATGTCCTCCCGCAGTGCCTCCCGCGTCGCACTCAACTGTAGAAACAAGAGTATGCATGTTAAACACCTTTTGTAGTTATAAAATAATACATACATGTCATGGTAAGTTATGATAATAACCTTTTTATGTTTTTCTCCCCCGGATGCATATGTCTTCCTCTACAGGAATTGTTTGCGGTTTGCAGCGTACACGAACATAGGATTTATATAATACTCTCGTAATGACTAATATACTCTCGTAATGACATATGTTAAATGTTTTCATATTTACCTCCACAGGTGAGACTGCCTCTGCAGACTTCCGGCGCTTTTTCTGGCTGCTGGACCTGCCAGTGGGAGTTGTATTGGTTGGAGGGGGCATGGCAGTGTCCTCTCCATCACTCTCGTCATCCCCAATCACCTCCACATCCACATCCGGCGAGACGTCCACGGTCGGGTTGGGAAACTGAAACACAAAAACATTATTATATCCTATATGAATAACACATTTAACCTATTTTAGTATACTTAAATATATGTACCTTGACAATATAAATAAATATAAGAAAATACATTTGATGTTTACATGAAGCCTTCCATTATAAATGTATGAATTCAAGTATATATGCACAAGATAAGCATGATATTAACAGACATGAATTAATAAATGTATAAAATCAAATATATATGCACAAGAAAAGCATGTTATTAACAGACATTAATAGCCTAGGTATACATGGTGAAATAATACTTTCCAAATGTGATAGCGAACAGTTCTTTAAGTATATATTGTTTTCACACATATTAGGTATGTTTATATTAGTTCTAACCTTAGCTGTGACCTTGGTCTTTACGCGGGAGATGTGCCCTTTGAGGAAGGCAAACTTCTCCATGATCCAGGCGTCCCTCTCGGAGAGTGGGTTGCCCTCGAATGTCCCAGGTGTTCCCGATCCACTCTTGATGTCGCTCAGCTTTGAGTACCTGGACCGCATGTTCCTGACCCAATGGGCCAAATTAGTGCCTGTGTAAAGAGTAATATTTATTAAGCAATGCACCTTTATATATTATATGATTTATATCGCGTAGTTAACAGGCCAAACATGGGTGGATAATACATTATTAGTTAATGCTGTTAAATACAAATGTAAAGGGATGTAGATGATACTGGCAACACACCTATATATATGGCAATTTAGCACACTTTAACATAATAGTATTGATGTATTTGACGTATATAACACATGGAATCAAACCAAGAACACAACAGCAAGGTATTCAATCACTTATTAAAATTAATATATCATGGTGCATGTTTGGTTGGGGGTACTTACCTGAGACATCAACACCCAGGGTAGCAGCCTTCTCATTGTAGGTGCGGAGTTTCCTGCGGGTATCTTTGTAGGCCTTGCTACGCTTCATGTATAACAATGGGGTGTCCTTCACCCACTCGGCCAGCATGTCCTCAGTCTCGTCGCTCAGGATCACCCTTGTCAGCTTCTTCTTGATGGCGCCATAACGAACAGGGTCCGCGCTGCCAGGGGGGTCAGGGGTATCATCATCACTATCAGTGTCCTCTAGGCTACCTTGGCTACCTTGGCTACCTTGGGTATCCTGACTGGTCTGAGTATCCTGGCTGGGCTGAGTATCCTGGCTGCCGGCATCTTCAATGTCTCCGTCAAACAGGTCCATGTCCTCATGTCCACTGGGCTGGCTGTCCGGCACAATTTCATCAGAGTCATCCAACTCTTGCGACGCAACAGGCCTCCTGGCAGGGTGTGCGATGCGGGGTTGTTCGGGTGGTGTAGCCTTCGGGGGTGCGATGCGGGGTTGTTCGGGTGGTGTAGCCTTACTGCGTTTCTTCAAAACACCAACACCACCCTTCCGAGACTTGGTGGCTGCCACCTTCTCATTGGTCAAAGTCATGGTGCAGGGCAGGCAGGTAGGGCAGCGTGGTAGGGCAGGCAGCGTGGTAGGGCAGCATGGGTCGATATGCGGCACGGGTCGATGGGTCCTTGCTGGGGTCACGGTGGAGAGTGGAGTAGGCAGCGTGGGCGGTCCTTTTATAGGGGGTGTATGACACGGTGGTGCCACCTACTCGCGCGGTGTTGCCAGCAGTCGCACACCGCTCGCGTAGACTCACGTTGGTTTCGCCGTTCCTCGCGTAGACTCACGTTGGTTTCGCCGTTCCTCGCGTAGACTCGCATAGACCCGCGTTAATATCGCGTAAACTCATGTATACTCATGTTGGTTTCGCATAGACTCGCCACACATATTGTGAAATTCAGACCACCACGTGGGTACTCTCGTTTACGCGTGTTACACTCGCGTTACCCCATGTTAACTCGCGTTAGGGTCGTGTTGACTCCTGTTAAACTCGCCTTTGCCAATATTGGCACCCACATGGTTATTTGCATATAGTGTTGACTCATGTTGTACTCGTGTAGACTCACGTAGACCCGCGTAGACTCGGGTAGACTCATGTAGACTCATGTAGACTCGCGATCAATTAATGTCTAAATAGTACAACGCGAGTCTACGTGAGTGTCACGCGAGTCTACATGAGTGTCACACGAGTCTACAGGAGTCTACAGGAGTCTACGCGAGTATACGCGAGTCTATGCGGTTTGGCGTCATAGTCCCACTTGACTCTCCAAATTTCATGCATGCATGAAATCTTTGCCCGCGTTCGCGAGCGTACGTGGTGCAGCCCGAGTCAACGCGAGTCTGTGCGAGTGTCGACGAATTTGGGATAATCATTGGCGAGTGCAAGAATTTCATCACTCGCGTTGGCCTAGCGTTCCGACTCGCCAATGTGTGAACCATGCATAACTGACAACTAAGCGCACGCCCTGATTGGCAGTAATTATTTTATTGCTAAATTACAGAGCACTTTGGCTATCTGCAGCTGGGAGATCCATCTTTGTACCTTAAATGTAGTCAAGTGGGAGTTCTTTTAGCTTGATGGATATATCATACAGAACTTACACGCTCTAACCATTACACCGTCAAGACAGTTGCAGGTACAGAAAGGGTTAGCTTTTACCTTGTGCACCCAGCAGTTGAATAATGACCAATTGGTTGATAGCAAGATTGTCGGCCAGCTCTTGCCCGGAGAGGCCGTTGAAGATCCGGTTATGTTATTATGGTCGAGGTGAACAAGTCACAACACAGACACATACAGGTTGCCATGGTAACCAGATGCACCCAGGGAAACATTGCACCAATAATCCACATTGTTTATACTCAACACAATCACAGGCTACCGCGAAGCTCGGCTATAATCGGTTTACAATTCACTATGTCTATTCGATGACAATCATATTAATACAAATGTACTTAAAATTTCATGATAAAGAACGAAAAAAGAGATTATCTGAAGGTAAGCTTAGGAATTTAGTACCTTCGCCAAATTAGCAATTCGTCACTTACAAAAATTTAACTCATTACCATTAGACTGATAAGAGTTAAGAAAGGTTATGAGCCGGCAGTAAGCTACACTTAACCATTTCAGGTCCCGGGTTGCCGTTTAGTATTTAAAATAGAATTATCTTACTCTCATAATTGTCTCTCCAACATTTGTTTTCTGCCCACACCTCGCTCAAAGATAACTGCAGAGGTTGAAGTAATTAAACTAAAGGTTTCTAAACATCCCTGATGGTCACAAAGGTTTATAATATATCTTAAGTACGAGATCGTGTCCTCCAGTGCTCAAAAGGGTTAACTGTATGTAATTTAAATACTGTAGTTATGAACGATCCCCATATGAGCTATTGTAAACGGCTAGGGATGAACTGTGCTGATGCCAAGGGTTCCATAAGCTTTACAGTGTGGCACGGAGACTGTTCGTATAGTGAAGGCTCTGAGGCTCATTATGTCCATTATATACCAGACCAACACATTATAACCCCTTGAACTCCCCCCCCCCCCCTTCTCTCTCTCTCTCTCTCTCTTATTTACACAAATTTCTTATATATATTTAATATTCGTTCGTGCATTGCATTCATTTCGTGTATGATCAACGACACCAATATATCAATTGAATCGATTCCCTATCTATCTATTTGTTTGTCTAGCTATTTTTTCTGTCTCCCTCTTTTGTAAATGCAGTGTATAGCCTATATATTGTGTGTATATACAGTATATATACTGTATATATATATATATATATATATATATATAATATATATATTTATATATATATATATATATATTATATATATATATATATATATATATATATATATATATATATATATATATATATATTTATATACATATATATACTATAATATATATATATATATATATATATATATATATATATTATATATATATATATATATATATATATATATATATATATTGTTATGGGAGGCATTGTTATAAATAGGTTCTTCTAAACAGGGAGAATGAGTTGTTCAATATGCATGTACTGTACACGGGAAATACAAGGAGACAAATATTCCATGAATAGCTTAAGTAGTTTAGTATATATTATTTAGTTAATTGATTTAATTAAATCAGGACTGCAGAGGCTATCAACCCTTCTGAATGATTTAGCCAGCACACTGTAAGTCAAGAATAGCGTCAGGACTGGAGCCCCTTTTCGGGCACTTCAGTCCCTCCTTTATCCAGTTAGTTTGTTAAAATAAGACTTCAGAGGCTATTAACCCTTCTGGATTATTAAGCCAGCAAACTGTAAGTCAAGAAAAGCGTCAGGATCGGAGCCCCTTTTCGAAACATTCCAGTTCCTTGCCTTCATACAAACACAGGTATCTTAATTAAGAATTTGTATAAGGTACAATGGTAACTGACTTCTATGAATGTATACTAGTATGAAAATACAAAGTCGCTGAGCAGGATCACGTGGATGGCCATCGTTCACTTCCTAAACCTATCAACTCCGGTGTTCCTCAGGGTTCTATTGTATCTCCAATTCTCTTTCTAATACTCATTAATGAGTCCTATCCACTCATATGCTAACATTCTACCTTACACTATTCAACTAGTTTTCACATCAACATAGCATGCAATCTCTCCAAAACAAACATGATGAGGCCATAGAACGCCTATCTTCTGATCTATCAATTATTTCTGATTGGGGTAGATAAAATCTTGTTTCTTTCAACGCCTTCAAGACCCAATTTCTCCCTCTATCTCTCCATCACAATCTTTCACAAGACTATCAATTATTCTTCAATAATACACAAATCAACCCTTCATCTTCTCTCAATATTCTAGTTGTATCTTTTTCATCTTTTCTTGGACAAATCATATTACCACTCTTGTTAAAGAGCTTCCCAAAACTTAGTTGGGCTCAACCGTCTCCGAGGGTTCTTCACCCTCGCACAGCTTCTTGCTCTGTATCGAGGAACAGTGCGCCCCTGTATTGAGTATTGTTCTCATGTGAGGGGAGGCTCCACCCATACCGCACTTCTTGAATGCGTCGAATCAAAAGCATTTTGCCTCATCAACTCCCTCTTACTAGTTTCCTACAATCTTTTTCCACACCCCGAAAGGTTGCATCTATTTCTCTCTTCTATCGCTATTACAACAATCAACTGTTCTTCAGAGCTCTCTCAGTGCATACACCCTCACTTAGGAGAGCGCGAGGCACCCACCTTTCACCACAGTTTCACTCCTATTCGGTCCTTTTCTCCAACCCAAGAATTGGTAAATTTCCTCAGTGAACTCTGGAACTCTCTCCCTCAATCAATCTTTCCTTCATCCTATGTATTAAACTGCTTTAATCTTCGTTTATCCATGCATTTTGACCCCAACGTCCCTTGAATTTGGCTCTGTCACTCTTTTAGCTTTGTGGGAGACATTCGTTACAGACAACCTGCCTTTTGTCTCCTTCATACACATAGAAAACAAATATATAAAATAGGTGTAGAAATGGTGCATACAATACATACATAAATAATAATAGGAATGCATAAATAGTGAGAGCAAAGTCACATAGGTAAATTAATGGAAACACTTCAAAATATATGCATCAATGCAGAATTGAGTCTTTGGCAAGAAGTTGAAATACAATATTCAAGTTACAAATATTGAGTAGAACCTGTAAGAAGTATGTGTGTTAGTTATTAAAAGAGTAAATTAAAATACCCAAATTATAGATAACCACCATGACATCCTTGTTTGTCCGGGGTGTGGTGGCTTGCGTCATTCTCTGGTTCTTTGTTCCTTTCTCTTTAGTTTCTCCTTCGGTTATTCTCCTCCGTTTTTCTTGTGCCCAACAAGAAAACGGAGGAGAATAACCGAAGGAGAAACTAAAGAGAAAGGAACAAAGAACCAGAGAATGACGCAAGCCACCACACCCCGGACAAACAAGGAAGAAGCAAGGAACCGAAAAGAAACAAGCAACCAGAGCAGGAAAATTCACCACCAAACAAGAAACCATCAACAATACCACCCATCAACAAGAATAATAGTCTCGAACGTAGCAAGACTACCAACATACCAACAACACTTGGTGCTACAAATGTTTGGGCCTAGTGCCTAGTATCAAACCTAGTATTCCCAGTCTAGTACCTAGGACTGTTCTAGTCTTCAGACATGAAGGTGCTAGTATCGAACATAGTTGGCTTAATTTTGCCAGGTTGAGTGACATAGTCTGTCTTAGTTCTGCATATGCTGGTTTGATTATTGTGCGAGCTAGAAAGGCACAATCCGTTGTTGTTGTTGTCGGCGGCATTCTTGTTTTTCGTTTGGACGTATGGGGGCGCCTGCGGATATGAAGGGTGTCCTGGTCCTCTCTCCCTGGGCTTACTGTGTCCCTGTGGTGCGGTATTATTGTTGGTCTGTACTGATGTAAATCGCATCGTGGGCATAACTATATATATATATATATATATATATATATATATATATATATATATATATATATATATATATATATATATATATTATATATATACAGTATATATATAGGCGTGTGCATAAACCTTTAACCGTCCTGGTGGTGTAATGGTTAAGGTGGCAAAAATCTGTATGTGATAACCCGGGTTCGAATCCCGGCGGATCATATATACTTTAATTAATTTCATTGGGGGTGTTTGGTGTTGTGGTGAAATTAATAAAATATAGATTATCAGTAGGTTCAGGGATATTTCGTCGCTAGGCCGGTCTATATGATCTGTGCCCCATGAATATTCTTTCCTCTCACTTAAACATTACGAAGTGGCTACGGGACACCACCAGTGGTGTCACGCAGCCCAGCCACACTGGGTAGGCTACGGGACACCACCACAAGTGTTTTCGTATTTATCGCCATATAATTCAGCCAATTAGACTGTTGAATCGAAATTCTTTGGATTATTATTTATATTATCATTAAACACGTTGGACTTTTTTAAATTATAATCCTACATGTTGTATATACAGACCTATTCCACACTCAACTCCCTACGCCACACACACTCACACATACCTATTTATACATGTAACTAGGCTTATATATAGCCGTTATATATGTGTGTATATTCTTCGTCTTACATATCCATCTTATAAGAACATATGGGAGTCTGCAGACAGTCGATTGGCCAACACAAGGCAGATCCCTCTCACACCCAACCCATCTCGTTTATACGTTTATCTAATTTTATTTTGAAACTCTCTGTCGTTCTTGATCCCACAATGGCGCTAGGTAGCCTATTCCACATGTCTATTATCTACATATCTGTTACCATTATGGTATAATGATCAAACAGAAGTAGTCATTCATACTTGCATAACGTGCTATAAGACAGCTTGACGACGTTCACAAGCACAAGTGCGTCAATGTGTGGATAGTTACATGTGTTTGTGTAAATGAATATGTTTGTGAGTGTAATGTAAAGTAATGCAAATACAGTATATATATGTGCGTTAATAAATGTTTGTTTACGAATGTTATATGGATGTTCAAATGCATGTCTACATGAGTATGTATGTGCGTGTGTAATGGCATGTACGTTTGGGTCATAATTTGGAAGGAACAAAATTATATATTTGTGAAAGAAATTGCAAAGTACACTGTAAAGTGATCAGCTCAGTAGCAGTAGGCTTTCAAGAATAAACTGAATAGCTTAATTAATTAATTTGGTGTGAGCTGGATCTGCCTTGCGTAGGCCAGTTGGGGGGGGCGCAGTGCAAGCTTGCATGCACGAGTAGGAATGTGAATGTACGAGCATAAAGCCTGTACGTTTGTGAGTGGAAATATGTGTTTGTATAATTGATGTACAAAATTAATAATGAATGTACAATATGTTTGTGGTGTCCAGTGGTGTCCCGTAGCCCAGCCTCACTGGCTGGGCTGCGTGACACCACTGGTGGTGTCCCGTAGCCACTTCGTAAACATTAGGCCTACCAGAGCGCGGTTGGGAGTATGAACATGATTAGATTAATATCCAGTATTCGAGAATGGATAATAAGTTGTAGGCGTGTGCATAAACCTCTAACCGTCCTGGTGGTGTAATGGTTAAGGTGGCAAAAATATGTGATAACCCAGGTTCGAATCCCGGCGGATCATATATACTTTAATTAATTTCATTGGGGGTGTTTGGTGTTGTGGTGAAATTAATAAAGTAGACGTGCCGTTTTGCCCAAAATCAAAACGGCATAACCAACTCTGCGATGGCTTACCATCATCACTACTAATATCATCATCAATCACAATCACCATCATCACTACTACTGCCATCATCACTACAACTGCCACAATCATCACGACTACTTTCATCATCACCATTACTATGATCATCATCACTACTACAATTACAATCATCGCTACTACTCTCACCATCATCACTACTACTGTCACCATTGTCACTACCATCTTATTCACTACTATCATCATTGATACTTCAACTATCAACCATCATTACTAATATCATCACCATCTTACAATCATCATTACTACTGTAAACATTATCACTACTACTATAACCATCATCATTACTACTGTCACAAATATTACCATCATTTATCCTACTGTCACCATCATCATTACTACTGCCATCATCACCATTACTATGATCTTCATCACCACAACTATTGTCATCACTACAACTTTAACCATCCTCACTACTCACCATCATCACTAATACTCACACCATCGTCACTACCATCATCACTACTGTCATTATTATCACTACAACTATCATCATTATTTGTCACCATCATCTCTACTATTATGACCATCATTACTACTACTAGTACTGTCACCATCATATCTACTACTGTCACCATCATATCTACTACTGTCATTATCATCACTACTGTCATCATCATCAATACAACTACAACCATCATCACTACTATTATCACCATCATCACTACTATCACCATCAATCCAAATATTACTACCATCACTTCTAGTGCCAACTAAACTAACTTAACCTAGCAAATGCGCAGCGAGATGTTTTCGCTCCCAGAACGCCATCATTGCTGGGTGGGGGGTCAGGCAGGAGGGGAGGGGGGGGAGGAGGGGGGGGGGGGGGGGGGGAAGGGCATCTGGGAGGTGGGGGGGGGGGGTAAAATCATATTTTGAACCTAAAATCATAACTATTGCATACATTCAAAAAATCTTTTTTGACTGACGTTCGCATTCACGCAACAAATGTCGGTGTGAAATTTGGTGAAAACCCGTCTAACGGTCTAGGAGGAGTTTGGAGACAGATGGACGACAACAACGACGAGACATTTTTTTTTTGTTACCCACTATACGGGGGGGGGGGGGGGCGATTCCAAACTCTGATAAAGTAGACGTGCCATTTTGCCCAAAATCAAAACGGTATACCAAATTCTGCGATGGGTTACCATCATCACTACTAATATCATCATCAATCACAATCACCATCATCACTACTACTGTCATCATCACTACAACTGCCACAATCATCACAACTACTTTCATCATCACCATTACTATGATCATCATCACTACTACAATTACAATCGTCGCTACTACTCTCACCATCATCACTACTACTGTCACCATTGTTACTACCATCTTAATCACTACTATCATTATTGATACTACAACTATCAACCATCATTACTAATATCATCACCACCATCTTACAATCATCATTATAGTCCATGAGCCAGGCCAGATATCGGTACCACCTGGGGTGACTAAACACGAATGGTACTAAAATGTTTATAGAGTGACTGTAAGTACATTAAGATATGATAGCCTTCTCGCACTGGTAGCTTAGTCTAATTTTTTTGATGCAATAGGGGCGCTACCCAAAAATAAAGATTTTTAGCGTGACGCTCGGCGTTTTCCTCATTTTCTTTAAAATCCATCACACAATCATCGCGAAACTTTGAACACCTATGTAGAATTATATTCTCTACCAGAGTTGTTCCTAGGTATTTTTCAAATTTCCTCATATTTCGGAATATACTCTATATTTTGGGTATTTTCCTCTAAATCTAGAATAAATCCTTAAATATGGGGAACATTGAAAAATATATTCTAACAGCTCTTGTAGCTTATTTGATTCTCTACAAGAATTATTCCGATGTGTATTTCAAGTTTCTCCATATTTAGGGGTTTATTTCATATTTGGGGATTTTTTGTTATATTTTGGGGATAATTTATTATTGGAAGGAGCAAACATATGTAGAGTGGTTTCCATGTAATGTGTTTGTTTGTTCATGGTTTAATGGTGATATTTTTTGCAGGTGTGTGTCGACTGTTTGACGGCAGGATGGAACCATCTGCGAGGAAGAGAGCACGGATCGACTGTATCATCCACTGCTCTGATGATGACAGCGATGCTCTGGTGTCACCACAGGATTTGGACTCCTGGAACACATTGCTCAGGGCTGCAGAAATCAGGCAGCATGATCCAGTCCTGGAAGCAGCCAAGGGCCTTGAAGAAGGAGGAATACCACACATACATTATCACCGTAAATGTCGTAGTCTCTTTACAATGAAGAAGTCACTGGATTCTATCCTTGCCAAGGGTGTCAAGATAGAATCAGCAAGCGTCGACCCCAGGAGGAGGGCATCAAGGGATGCCCCTAGTACTAGCAGGGTGTATGCCAAAGTATGTATCTTCTGCGAGAAGTCAAGCAAGTACATAAAAACAACAAAGACAAGGGAGCCACTCATACAGTGTGTTGAGCTACGAGCAGATGAGAAGATTCGCAGAGCAGCAATAAGGAAACTCAACCAGAGAATCCTTGGTTTAGTTAGCAGAGACCTTGTTGCTGCAGAGGGTCACTACCACAAGTCGTGCTACAAACTCTTCACAAAAGATGATTTCCCAGCGGCCGCCAGGTCGGGTGCAGGTGAAAATCAGGAAGAAAGCGAGGAAGCACGCTACGAAGAGGTTGAGACAGAAGCCCTCGAGGAACTCTGCTTGTATATAAGGACCAAATTATTCCCCAACCCAGAGGTACTGCCTATGACAAACCTCACATCTAGGCTTGAGAGATCCATGATGTCCCGTGGTATTATCCAACTGAAACCAGCGACAAAGAAACATGTTCGCCGAAAGATTGAAACCGAGTTTGGAGAATCACTACGCTTTGTCCCAGATGAGAAAGGAAAGCTTCTAATCTATCCACGCAGCCTCTCAATGGACGACCTTGCCCGGCAAGCACACAAAATGGCAAAAGACCTGCAAGAAGCAAGAGCAGCTAACTCTGAAGATGTCTTAACCAAAGCAGGAATGCAGCTGAGGAATGAGATCAATAAACAAGATGTGAGTCAGCCATGGCCTCCCGATACAGATCAGAATGTCATTCCTGCAGCAGTCACTCAATTCCTGCACACCCTGCTGACAGGAGAGTGTGAGTGTGAAACTCCCTCTGAAAGAGCTCAACGTCTTGCCACTTCCTTTGGCAGTGACTTGGTCTTTGCTGTTACCAGTGGCAAGACAAAACCACCCAAGCACGTACTGCTGACCAATGCTGTAAAGTCTTTGACAGGAAACACAGAACTGATCCGAACTCTGAATCGTCTTGGTCACTGTGTGTCTTACTCAATGTTTGAGGAGATCGATACAGCCCTTTGTATCCAGAAGCTGGAATGCTCAAAGGATGACATTCCACTGCCAGCAAACATCTACCCTGGTGTGTTCACAACCCTGGCCTGGGATAACATTGACCAACTTGAAGAGACCCTAAGTGGAGCAGGTACTTCTCATAGAGTCAATGGCATTGCTGTCCAGTCCAAGGTTGCAGGCTCTGTGCCAGAGAAAGTCCTGCCAGAGATTACCAAGTCCAAGATAAGAAGCATCACTCAGACATCATCAATGCTGCCAATATACAATGTTGGGCGGCGGGCAGGGCCACCTAGGATTGAGACTGCGTATGTCGACACTACCAAGGAAGTCCAGGATTCAAAGACAAAGAACCATATCTGGCTTCTTACTCGAATGTCAGACCATGAGGACCAGTCCATCAGCAGTTGGACTGGGTTCAACATCAAAATGCGCAGAGACATTGCAGTGGTTCAGGACACTGTAAGCTACCTGCCCACTATCAATGCTCCCACAACAGAAATGTCCACCGTTAATGAAATCTTGGAACAAACGCATGCTATCATGCAGTCCTTACAGCTTAACAAGATTGTGTGCGTGTTTGATCAAGCACTCTATGCCAAAGCTGCCGAAGTTATCTGGAAACGAGAAGTTCAAGAACATTATCATCAGGATGGGCGTCTTCCACACAATCTGTAATCTCATCTCCACCATAGGAAAGAGGTTTCAAGATGCAGGTCTTAGAGATCTGTGTGTGGAATCAGGTATCATCGCAGAAGGATCAGTGTCAGGAGTGATGAACGGCAAGAGGTACAACAGAGCAGTGAGACTACACAAGCTCGTGTATGAAGCACTGATGAGGCTTGCATGGAAAGGCTTCCTTTCATGGCTAGAAGAAAACCATTCAAGGGACATACACCATCTAGATGAAACACTGAAGGACATCAACAGCTTTCACAGCAATGTGTCTCAGGGACTCTTTCAAGAGCTGATGGAGAGTGAATCATGCACACATATCATGAAGCTTTTCCAAGTTTATCTTGAGACCCTCAGAGATGAACACAACCTCTCAGCATTCTGGATGTCATACCTGGACATGGTTGAGATCATGCTGGACTTAATTCGAGCCTCCAGAGAAGGCAACTGGATGCTCCACCTAGGAGCAATCCGACAGATGATACCGTGGTGTTTTGCCTATGACAAAGTGAACTATGCCCGGTTCCTAACCTACTACTATGCCTTGATGTCTCGACTGCCCATTGAACACCCAGAGGTCCATGAACACTTCATGCAAGGTGGCTTTTCGGTCCAGATCGGTAGCAAGAATCCCTTTGGACGGATCCCTGTGGACCAGACAATCGAAGAGACGATCAACAAAGACACCCAGACACCAGGGGGCACAAAAGGCTTCAGCCTGAAAGGCGGAGCTGTCGCCAGGTACTACCTGACATCGGAGTATCGCAGCAGGTACTTAAGGCAGCTCAGGACTATGGTAGTAGGCCAAAAGTATACTGACTTCAGCCACCCAGACCTACAGATGCCCAGGATTAGAAGAGATGAGGCCGATGTCCAATCTTTAGTTCAACTGATGGAGACCAGCTGGTTGAACCCCTTCAACGCAGAGCAAGAAGATCTTGTCAGTTTGTCAACTGCGACTATGGCACCACCAGAAGTTGTCAAAGACCTTCTAGGGGCCTACAGAATAGGAGAGGATGCATATCAAGCCTTCAAGGAAGAGCGCCTGGAGATCGATACGCCAACTATACAGTTTCATGACACGATGACGAAGACGAAACTGAGAACGTTCACTAACATCAGAATGAAGCCACGCTCACAAGACCATGCCAAGGAGGTTATCTTAAAGGCTGACAGGAACCTATTTGGCCAGATGATCCTTGTTGCCGAGAACAGAAAGCTCAAAATGAGTGATGTCTTGGCTCATCCCCTGGGGCCTTTGCCTTGGGCACTTGCCAGCGGTGATGGGTCTCTCCGCAAGACCAACAAGGCTGCCCTCGCAAAGGAGTTAGAGAGGAATGTTTCTCCTGCAGAAGTGATACCCGAGCCCTCTGCTACCATAATTGATGGGATGAGCCTGGTCCACAAACTGAAGGGAAACGACAAAACTTTTTCACAGCTTGCAGGTACAGCACTGAGTCACGCTGTTCATGAAGGTGCTAAGAGCAGGCGCATTGATGTTGTGTTTGATATCTACAAGGAGACATCCATCAAGGATGCAGAACGAGCCAAAAGAAGTGCAGGCACAGGAATTCATTTCAAGAACATTCAACCTGGGCACAACATCCAGCAGTGGAGAAAGTTACTCGGTAGTTCCTCCAACAAGGCAAGTCTTATCAAGTTCTTGGTAGAAGAATGGAAGGCACCACAGCACAGGGAGAAGCTCAAGGACAAGGAGCTGTATGTCACATGTGAGCAGCGCTGCTTCAAGATCACCAAAGAGCAGTGGGAAGAGGCTCCTGAGCTTAAGTCAACTCAAGAAGAAGCAGACACACGCCTTCTTCTCCATGCACTTCATGCAGCAGAATCTGGGAACAAGTCTGTCATCATCACTGCAGAAGATACAGACGTCATGGTGTTGTGTCTTGGCATGTGCCACAAGATCCCATCCCATCTGTTCCAGAAGTGCGGGACGAAGAACCGGACAAGATTCCTGGATATCACCACACTGAGCCGCACACTGGGAGGCAGCGTGTGTGATTCATTGATTGGTATGCATGCCTTTACAGGCTGTGATACCGTCAGTGCATTCGCTGGCCGAGGGAAGATGACGACACTCAAGCAGGTGAAGATGGACAAGACATACCAGCATGCTTTTCACGAACTTGGACGCTCATGGGAAGTGTCTCCTGAACTCTTTGAGAAGCTACAGGAAATCACCTGCCACATGTACCTACCATCTACCCACACAACTAAGGTAAACAAGCTTCGGTATGAGCTGTTCTGTGCAAGACGTGGAGAGGTAGAGTCAAGTCAACTCCCTCCTTGTGAGGACTGCCTCTTCATGCATGCACTGCGTGCAAACTACCAGGCTGCGATCTGGAGGAGAAGTCTTCAGAGCCAGCCATTTGTTGCGAACCCAACAGACTGCGGTTGGATGACAGATGAGGACGGTAAGCTTGCCGTCAACTGGATGCGAGGCTCACCAGCACCAGATGCTGTTATGCAGCTACTGTCTTGCAAGTGTGTGCGGTCATGCGAACTCCCTAAGTGTACTTGCCTCAGCAATGGTCTAAAATGCACGGACATGTGCAGGTTACAGACATGTCAGAACAAGGCTATTGAAGAAGAGCCGGTGGCACAACAGTCAGATTCCGAGTCTGACGTAGATGATATTTAGGAGTAGTAATTTGCCATAATAGTATGTACAAGCCCATGGCATGCTTAGTGTGTATTTACAGGACTTGTATTAAATGTGACAATTACTATATGCATTTTGTTGACATTTAGGCATTCCTGTCCCCAAATTTGACATTTTAAAAAATTTCGGAATTTTCGGTAGGGTATGTCTATTCAAGAAGTGATAACGACCATTAAGCTACCAATGTGCAAGGGCTATCATATCAAAACATAAACTAGAGACATGTAGCAAGCTAAAAACACCTAAGAGAATTAGTCACCCCGGGTGGTACCGATATCCCAAAATTCGGGTCTTGGCTCATGGACTATTACTCCTGTTAACATCATCACTACTACTATAACCATCATCATTACTACTGTCACAAATATTACCATCATTTATCCTACTGTCACCATCATCACCATTACTATGATCTTCATCACCACAACTATTGTCATCATCACTACAACTTTAACCATCCTCACTACTACTCACCATAATAATAATAATAATAATAATAATAATAATAATAATAATATCTATTCAAGAAGTGATAACGACCATTAAGCTACCAATGTGCAAGGGCTATCATATCAAAACATAAACTAGAGACATGTAGCAAGCTAAAAACATCTAAGAGAATTAGTCACCCCGGGTGGTACCGATATCCCAAAATTCGGGTCTTGGCTCATGGACTATTACTCCTGTTAACATCATCACTACTACTATAACCATCATCATTACTACTGTCACAAATATTACCATCATTTATCCTACTGTCACCATCATCACCATTACTATGATCTTCATCACCACAACTATTGTCATCATCACTACAACTTTAACCATCCTCACTACTACTCACCATAATAATAATAATAATAATAATAATAATAATAATAATAATATTTATTCAGTTAGCAATTTACAGAGTTGGTACCTACCACATAGTTTGTTACAAATATGACATGTACCAGCCTTGCATAATTCCAACTAAGGATAGCCCAATAAGGCCGTTAGGCGTATTTCCATTGGGGTCCTTGTGGGATTAGGTTAGCTGGGGAAAAAGGGGAGGATAAAGAAATAGATACTTTAGAGAAAGTATTTCTAGTAAATATCAGTAATCCGTAATCAGTAATCATTTCAGTTTGGTTTGTCTATCTCTTATGTCGCATTTAGTAGAAGACATAAGCTTGGTGCTCCCTTCTCGCAGCTGTCCGGTTCAGGTGTTCCTTCAGGCTACGTCTGAAGGAATACAGTGTTCTCTTTTCACGGACTGACAGGGGTAGGTCGTTCCAGTCTTTGATGGCGGTGAAGAAGAATGTTTGCTTACCCTGTCCTTGGATTCTCGGGACCTTAAAATTAAACATCCTGTTTCTTGTATTATGTCCACTCCTCTCATTTGCTTTAACAAAATCATTCTTTAGGTACTCTGGAGCTCTGTCACAGAAAATGTTGAAGGCATTAGTTAGCCTGATTTGTTTGGCCCTGTCAGCGACATTGAGCATACCTAGTGACTGAAGTTGTTCCTGGCCAACATGTGATCTGGGTCCTAGGTTCAGCATGAACCTAACCATTTTATTTTGAGTGACCTGAAGTTTGTGCTGTGCTGATTTAGATGATGCAGAGTACCAGGATGACACAGAATAGTCAAAATGACATTGAACAAGCGCTTGGCAGAGGGTATTTTTGGTCGCCGCGGGCAAGCATCCCACCTGTCTATACAGGTATTTTATACGTGTTCTACACTTACTCAGGATAGATTCCAAAATTGTTTCACCTGACAAACTCGCGTCCAGTTTTAGTCCGAGATATTTAACTTGTGACACTGTTGTTATAGGAATATCATTACAGTTGACCGAGAAGCCCACAATGTCTTTCAGTTTGCGTTTTGTTTCACATAAGATGGCTTCCGTCTTGCCCAGGTGAAGAGATAGTCTATTGTCCACTAGCCATTCACTACATGATTCTAGTTCTTTGGAAAGTGAAGCGGCAATACTTATTGGGTCTTTTCCTGAAACCAGGAGCACGCTGTTGTCTGCATACAGTAATAATTTACATGAGACGCTCAGTTCCATGTCGTTCACATAACAGAGAAAGAGTAAGGGACCAAGGATGCTTCCCTGCGGGACCCCACAGTTAATTGGCATAGGATCAGATATATTATCGTCAATTTTGACTCTTTGGGTTCTACCACTAAGATAAGATTTAAACCAGTTCACAGATCCTATGCCCATTGTTTGTAGTTTATTACATAGGATATCATGGTCTACTGTGTCAAACGTTTTTTGTAGATCAAGAAGAACCATACCGGTGTAGTTACCTTTAGACATTTCTTTACGAATGTGATCCGTTAAGTGGATGAGACAGGAGTCTGTCGAGTACATGCATCTGAAACCTTATTGAAACTTATAGAATAGATCATTTTGTTTGAGGTAGTGTTCAATTTGGGATTCAATTCTAGGATTTTAGATACAATACATAATATGCTAACTGGTCTGTAGTTACCAACTTCTAGTTTATTTCCTTTCTTGAATAGAGGGGTTACAATAGCTTCCTTCAGTTCAGCAGGTACAGTGTTGGTGTTAATTGACAAGTTGATGATGTGGGTTAGGGTGCCTGCTATACCAATGGCTCCATCTCGTAGAAATTTGGCAGGAATTGTGTCTGGTCCTGTCAGTATCATCACTAACACTCACACCATGCATCGTCACTACCATCATCACTACTGTCACTATTATCACTACAACTATCATCATTATTTGTCACCATCATCACTACTATTATGACCATCATTACTACTACTAGTACTGTCACCATCATGTCTACTACTGTCACCATCATATCTACTACTGTCATCATCATCAATACAACTACAACCATCATCACTACTATTATCACCATCATCACTACTATCACCATCAATCCAAATATTACTACCATTACTTCTAGTGCCAATTAACTAACTTAACCTAGCAAATACATAGCGAGATGTTTTCGCTCCCAGAACGAATGCGTTCTTAGTGTGTGAGCCCCTTCGGGGCTCACACACTAAGAACGCCATCATTGCTTGGTGGGTGGGGGGGGGGGGGGGGTCAGGAGGGTTTGGTGGGGGGGGTGTCTGGGAGGTGGGGGGGGGGGGGAAACCATATTTTGGACCTAAAATCATAACTATTGCATAAATTCAAAAAATCTTTTTTGACTGACGTTCGCATTCACGCAACAAATGTCTGTGTGAAATTTGGTAAAAATCCGTCCAACGGTCTAGGAGGAGTTTAGAGACAGACGGACGACAACAACGACGACAGACATTTTTTGTTTGTGGTATCCACTATACGGGGGGGGGGGGATGGGGGGGGGTGATACCAAACTGTGCTTACGCAGAGTTGATAAAATAGACGTGCCGTTTTGCCCAAAATCAAAACGGCATACCCAACTCTGCGATGGGTTACCATCATCACTACTAATACCATCAATCACCATCATCACTACTACTGCCATCATCACTACAACTGCCACAATCATTACGACTACTGTCATTACCATAACTATGATCATCATCACTACTACAATTACAATCGTCGCTACTACTCTCACCATCATCACACCTACTGTCACCATTGTCACTACCATTTTAATCACTACTATCATCAATGATACTACAACTATCAACCATCATTACTAATATCATCACCACCATCTTACAATCATCATTACTACTGTTAACATCATCACTACTACTATAACCATCATCATTACTACTGTCACAAATATTACCATCATTTATCCTACTGTCACCATCATCACTACTACTGCCATCATCACCATTACTATGATCTTCATCACCACAACTATTGTCATCATCACTACAACTTTAACCATCCTCACTACTACTCACCATCATCACTAATACTCACACCATCGTCACTACCATCATCACTACTGTCATTATTATCACTACAACTATCATCATTATTTGTCACCATCATCACTACTAATATGACCATCATTACTACTACTAGTACTGTCACCATCATATCTACTACTGTCACCATCATATCTACTACTGTCATCATCATCACTACTGTCATCATCATCATCAATACAACTACAACCATCATCACTACTATTATCACCATCATCACTACTATCACCATCAATCCAAATATTACTACCATCACTTCTAGTGCCAACTAAACTAACTTAACTTAGCAAATGCGTAGCGATATGCTGGGTGGGGGGGGGGGAAACCATATTTTGGACCTAAAATCATAACTATTGCATAAATTCAAAACATCTTTTTTGACTGACGTTCGCATTCACGCAAAACATGTCCGTGTGAAATTCGGTGAAAATCCGTCCAAGGGTCTAGGAGGAGTTTGGAGACAGACGGACGACAACAACGACGACAGACATTTTTTGTGTGTGGTACCCACTATACAGGGGGGGGGGGGGATACCACACTCTGCTTACGCAGAGTTGATAACATATATATAGTGTACTCTATATATATATACAGTATATATATATATATATATATATATATATATATATATATATATATATATATTATATATATATATATATATATATATATATATATATATATATATATATATATATATATATAATATCTATATATATATATATATATATATATATATATATATATAAACAGTATATGTGTGTGTGTGTATATATAAATACGCACTGCATATAAATAAAGAGAGAGAGAGAGTCCTTTGGTCGTGTCTAATAAAGAGAGAGAGAGAGAGTCCTTTGGTCGTGTCTAATAAAGAGAGAGAGAGAGAGTCCTTTGGTCGTGTCTAATAAGGAAAATACGTCAACAAAGTACATTGAGCAAGAGTCAGTTTTGCGAAAGCCTAATTGAGAGTAATATGCTCAATTAACTATAACAAGTCCTGCTTAAGGGGGGATCGGCCTGTTTTCTGAACCACTTTCTCCCTTATGTTTATCCCCATTCATTATCAGATGTTAAGATGTTTGCCCCATTAGTTGGTCGATTTTAAGACCTTTCGCCCCATTTTTTCGTCAATATTTAGACTTTTCGTGCTATTTAGGTGTCGATTTTTTCCCTGGCGAACGATAGTGAGCCTGTAATGTTGGAAAAACCGGCCTTCGGCCGGGACATTTTTCTACCGAAAAATTTACAAATTAATCTAGAAGGGGGATCTAATGGATGTTATTTAAATTTGATGGAGGTCTAGGGAGGAAACTAGAAAAAATAATGAATACATACATGCAAAAATCGCCCAAAAAGTGAACCATCTCCCCTTAAGCCGATATCACCCGAGAGCTTTTATAGTCAACATTCGATGATCAACATTTGATGGCAACATTCCTGGTATTTTTTGTACTGGTATCGGAAACTAGATTGGAGGTAGATTAATTTAGGTGACAGACATATATAAAAAGTGTACCTCATAAGCTGCCAGACCAGTGTTGAGGATAAATGTTGAGGGAAAGAGCGCTCGTGTGATACCGGCTTTAGGTTCCCCAAGAAGCCATGGTTCATGAGAGTCAACAAAACCCTTACTGGCTGGACCATCGCTATTTGCGCTAATCAACACAATTAAGCCTATTAAGGGGGTACTACTCGCTTTTTAGGGACCCCCTTCTCCCTCATGTTTAGCATATTAGTTTTGAGGTTTTAAGACGTTAGTTCCGTTAGTTTGGCGATTTTGAGACTTTTCGCCTCACTTTGTTGTCAATGTTAAAACCTCTAATCGTGCCCTTTAGGTGTCGATTTTTTCCTGGCGAACGGTAGCGAGCCTCTAAATTTAGAAATAATCGGCCTTCGGTCGGAAAAATGTTCTACCAAAAAAATGTACAAATTTATCTTGAAAGGGGGTGGTGTTTTTTAAAGCTTGATGGAGGTCTAGCGAGGAAACTAAAACAAATAATAATAAATATATTTATATAGACTAGATGTCAAAACAGGCAACACACGAATCGACAAGAAATAATTAATATATAATGTGTATAAAATATTAGACCTGTATGAGCAAAATTGTTATAGATATTTTAATTTTATACGATAAATGTTCATATAGATAAATTAAATCAAATAAAGTGCATATCATGAGTGCATACGTATAAATATGTATAATATGTAAAACTATGCATTTGCAGGTGTGTGTGATTGTACTTTAGTATGTATGATGTTTAGGTTTTGTGTATGCCTGAATCTGTGAATGCTAGCTTCTGTGTGAGTTTATGTGTGCAAGCATGTCAATGTAGGGTAGCTGATATAATATACATATATATATATATATATATATATATATATATATATATATATATATATATTGGCCTCTCCAACAACAAAGCCGGTGGCATACAAGAGTTTTTATCGTTAGGGGGGCCCACCACCCACCTCGTTGTTTTCCTATATCTCTCTCTCTGGGTTTCATTAATCGATTTTAGGAGTAGAGTTGGTTGTTGGATAGAACATAATAATTGTATTTATTCGGCCCCATTCAGCTTACTGTTTGAAGACGTTTATCCCCATCCAGGTGCCGATTACCGCTCACCAGCATATTTTAAAAAACTGTTTTTGACAGCAAGCTAAATTTGTAAATTTTTCGATAGATAAATGTCTCCGGCGAAGCCGATTTTCTCCATACAATGCTGGCTCGCTATCGCTCACCAAGAAGAAATCAACACCTGGATGGGGATAATTAACGTCTTACAACATAGGCTAAATGGGGCTGAATGGATTCAAGCCAGAGAAGGAGAGAAAAAGAGAGAAATAAAAGCAGGTCACCCCCCTTAACCTTTGATTAACAGTTTAATTTGTACATCAATCTGATATAATTTGTACTGGTAGTGATCACTACACTGGATAATGGATATAGATCATACATTATTTGATGAACTTCATATGAAAGTATATATCAGAAGCTGCCAGATCAGTGTTGAGAGAACAAGGTTGAGTGTGACAATCCCATTAACCCCTTCTGTACGGTCGCGCTAATAAGTCATGTTCCAGCTGTCATTACGTTTTGCTTGTTCTGTGCTGTATTAATGTCTGTCAGATGTTGAATAGGGTGGGTAAGTGTAGGAACATGTTTGTATATTTCACTCGATATGAAGAAATGAAGCTTAGATATTGCTGATACCAATTATTGATCAACACATAGGCTAATTGGTGCCGAGACATCAATTATTAGCGCGACTGTACCGGCGACATCCTTTCAATTATATTCTGGCTACTATTACTAAAATAACGAGAATAAGGAAAATACCCATACATAGATAAAAGACAATTTCGAGGAACAAGAGACAGAACAGGTGGGAAGATAAAGCAGAAAGGAGAGACTAAAGACAAACCACCAACAGGAAAACCACAGATAAAGAAAGGAGACAGAAATACGATGTCCCACATAACAACCCCACACCACATCACCGAAGGAAACGAGAACAAGAGATAGAAAACCAACTCACCCATAACAAAAACATAACAGCCAGCAGCAGCATTTAATGAAGAAACCAGGGAAAAATAATAAAAAAAATGCATCAAGACGCCCGAGAAAACGTCCGTATAGGAAAGAAGAAAGGGAAATTATAACAAAATAAATAAAACAGTAATACAAAATACAGAGAGGACAATAAGAAATCAATTAAGTGAAAAACCCCACATCCCAAAATTACCCCACTGCTCCCCCGAGAAGAACAAGAACAAGAACAATCCACCCGAGACAACCACCAAGAACATACGGACATCAACAACATCAACGGACACACGATTGATACCACCACGTGTAAGAGAGCATCATTATTAACATGCAGATAAGAACAATTATACAAGCAAACAAAGAACCACTTCACCCATGTCATCTACAAGCCACAGAAAGAACGGCAGGATTGCTACCATAACACCAGAGCTTCCACCAACACCAGGACAAACTATAGAAACAATACCCCCATACCATAAAGCTCCCGGGAAGTGGTTAATATTCAGTCAGGACTAGAAAGACCAACATCACCCCGAGAGAAGGAGCACTTACGCCCCTGTTCCACCCAAAGGTAAAAATCCTTACCCACCAGCTTCTAGGGGATTCTAATTGCCTAGATTAACCCCTGACCGCACTTGTGACCTTTATGCTCCCACACACCAACCCCGGGACATCTCAGCCAACATCATCACTATGCTGAAGAAAACTGAACAGGGCAAGCAATTTTAGGGTTTCACATTACTGGTTGTAAAGTCCTAGGATTACCCTCCCATTCAGTTGGTGATAGATGGCATACTGGTCTGAAGAGTTACTTACCCTATTGAGGGATCGTTGTTAATTGTGTGGCATACCATCTATTAACATAGAACCTTGAATAGGCTGCACCTTTAATAGTAGAAGACTGAAGTACCAGGGCATACCCACACTTCAACTTTTATTATTAAAACTGCATTCTAAAAACTACCAAGAGGTAGTTGGCATACAAAAAAGTCACTTGTGTAGTTCAGGGCTCTGCGAGATACCTTAACCTTCATATGGAAATCCTTGGTGCATTTGTCTGGACTCTTGGACTTTTGCAACTAAAAGGTTTAAATACTGCCCCGAGTTACACTATCAAGACAGTAGATTTAGACACAGGGAAAGAACGGTCTCCTAAATCGCCATGAGAGAAGTGATGTTAGAGGTGTGTGTGTGGGGGAGAGAGAGAGAGAGAGTGAGAGTGAGACAGATATGCAGAGACAGACAAAGATTATAAAAAAATATAAATGTTAAGTTACATAATGAATATATGGATTATTGTTCCCGGTCTGCTGTCTTGGTTGGTGCCCCACGATGCTCCATACAAGCCCGTGGTAGATAGTGTTTTCCTGGCTACAGCTGAGGTTAGTACAGGATGAATAACGGTAGATTTATACACAGGGAAAGAACGGTCTCCTAAATCGCCGAGAGATAATTGGTGTTGGAGATCGCGAGTGTGTGTGTGTGTGTGTGTGTGAGAGAGAGGGACAGCAGATAGACAAAAATTGTATAAAAGATAATTGTTAGATGTTGATATATAACAAGGTGATCCTAACCACTGTTGAGGTAAGTCACGGCAGAACAAAAGACCTCTTGATCTCTTTTCGTTAGAAATATGCAGGGTACGAGGTCACACTAGTTGAAGTTTTAAAACTACTTAATGGCTCTGACAAGGTGGATCAACAAACTGTTTAGCCTCAATATGAATAAATGGTGGGAAGTTTGAATTAAAAAGGCATTAGTATATGTGGAAACTTTTTCACACAATTGTAAGATATATTCTAACTGGAACAAACTTCTTTCAGTAGTTGTATATATTTTAACTGGAACAAACTTCTTTCAGTAGTTGTAAGTAGTTCTTCAGTAGAACTGTTCAACAAAAGAGTAAATTGTATTTGCAATAACGTAATACACTATCAAATCTCTCTCTCACTTTGAGTATCTCCCCGGAAAAGACCGTAAGTTCTTTGAGATAATAACTGTTCCCTAAAACTCCTTGTAACTCTCGCTCTCGCTCTCTTTCTACCTTACGATTCCTCTTCTCTCGTTCTCTCTCTCTCACTCACTCTCACTCTCTCTCTCTCACTTTTGCCAGAGGGCGTGGATGGTAGGGAGAGAGCCTTCTGCTACGCCATCCTTTTCTTCCACTTACTTTGCTATGAGTTACTTTAATTAAATCCTGACTACCTATCTTGGATCGTCGGGTCTGTGTTGTCAGTGTGTATATATAACTCTATGTAATATAAGAGATCTACCATAGGAAGTAAGGGGGTCATTGGCCTCTCCCTCTCTCTCCTCCCAGCAATGGCCTTGTCCCAGCTCTCGCTCACTCTCCCTTTCTGTCCGTCTTCTCTCTCTCTCTCTCTTCCTGTCTATCTGTCTGTCTTTACTTTAGCGGCCATAACTTTACCGGCCACACTCTTAAACGGCCACACTCCAAAACGGTCACACTCCAAAACGGCCACACTCCTAAACGGCCACACTCCAAAACGGCCACACTCCTAAACGACCACACCCCTAAACGGTCACACTCCTTAACAACCACACCCCTAAACGGCCACACCCCTAAATGGCCACACTCCTAAACGGCCACACTACTAAACGGCCACACTCATAAACGGCCACACCCCTAAACGGCCATACTACTAAACGGCCGCTCTCGTAAACGGCCACACTCCTAACTGGCCACACTCCTAAACGGCCACACTCCTAAACGGTCACACCCCTAAACGGCCACACTCCTAACCGGCCACACTCCTAAACTGCCACACTCCTAAACAGCCACACTACTAAATGGTCACACTCCTAAACGGCCACACCCCTAAACGGCCAAACTCCTAAACGGCCACACTACTAAACAGCCACACTCCTAAACGGCCACACTCCTAAACGGCCTCACCCCTAAACGGCCACACTACTAAACGGCCACACTCCTAAACGGCCACACCCATAAACGGACACACTCTTAAACGGCCACACTCCTGAACGGCCACACTCCTAAACGGCCACACTCCTAAACGGCCACACTCCTAAGCGGCCACACTCCTAAACGGCCACACTCCTGAACGGCCACAACTTAAGGGGAGATGGGTCGTTTTTGTGGTCCCTCTTCTCCCTCATGTTTAGCCCCATTAGTTTTCAGATTTTAAGATTTTTCTACCGAAAAATTTACAAATTTATCATGAGGGGGATCTCTGGGATGATTTGTTTATAGCTTGACGGAGGTCTAAAGAGGGAACTACAAAAATAGTAAAAAGATAAAACAATAATATACTAAATACGCCCATCTCCCCTTAAAACATATCCACTCGTGTGTCAGGTGTGGGGTTCGAACCCACGCACTCTCTCGAGTACCAGAGCTTAAGTCTGGCGCCTTAGACCACTCGGCCAACCTGACAGCTCATAGGTATGTGTGTATCATGACTTTTAATGATGGTAAGATTTTATTACTGTACAGTACTTATTTATATATTATTATTGATATTGTTGTTATTATTGTTACTATTATCATTACTAGCAGGGGTACCCGGCGTTGCCCGGGTTTAAATTCTACCATAATCACCATCACTACTACCACCACCACTACTACTACCATAATCACCATCATCAATCACTACTACCACAATCATCACAATACTACTACTATAGTACAGCACATAAGCTCTCATATTATGAAAATTGTGCACTTATTGAGAAAAGCATGAAATGTCTAGCATAGTTAGTATATAAGGTTTATGTTCAGATGTGGAGGCAATAATAATGTACGTTTCTGATTGATAATTGATATGTTGAATTGGGTTTTATGTATTCATATAATTATGTACTACGACCACCGTAATTTAGCTGTAAATGATGTTAAATATCGTTGTCTACAGCTCCAACTTCCTTATAGAATGAAACTCGCAAGTCGGCAATTGGCTGTAGCGATGGAGGTTGATGGTGAGAGTCGCACCTTCAACGTCATCCATCAGGGCCCTCGCCACGTACACTTTCACCTCACGGTTGACACTATCTGGTGCAACGTCTTGGGGGTTATTATGGTATTTGGTTTAATTATTATTAAAGGTTTTAATTGTTTTAGCCATTTTCGAACAATGTGTTTTTAGTTTACCCCCCTAGACTTGGAAAAACGCCTCTCCAAATCCCCTTCAAACTAAACAAAAAGTCCCAGATAAACTCCCTTCAAGGTAAGTATGTACATTTTTCGGGAGAAACATTTTCCGGCCAAAGGCCGGTTTCTCCCAAATTGCAGGCTCGCTAACGCTCGCCCAGGAAAAATCGACACCTTATTGGGTTGAAGCATCATATAATCGCCAAACTAATGAGATGAAACGTCTTAAAATCTCCAAGCTAATGGAGTAAACTGGGAGGATCCAAATTGCTCCGCCCTGCACCTAATAGGGTACAATATAGTTAACACCTACTGTACAATGAGGACTTGAGACTTTATCAATATTACTACTATAGGATTTTACAAGTTATAATTGCCTAATATAAGCCAGAATAAATTGAAAACATTTCATCTTTAATTCATATTTGTTTTCACCAACCCACCAATTAACTTACATATAAACCTAATTAATGAAATCAATGAAAGTAATGAATACATGTGGTACTCCAAGGACTCGAACCTAGGATACTCAAACCGAAATTCCGCACACTAAGCATTATGCTATCAACGCCTCTCCAAATCCCCTTCAAACTAAAAAAAAAACGTCCCAGATAAACCCCATTCAAGGTAAGTGTGTACATTTTTCGGTAGAAAAATTTCCCGGCCAAAGGCCGGTTTCTCCCAAATTTAAGATCAAATATTAGCCTATTCACATCTAGGCTATCCTGTCTGGGGATTGAAGCCAAAATGTCTTGACTGTGATCCAACTATACTAACCACTTACTACATATATGTACAATCAGGTGCACAAGTAGCTGGTCACTGCTTTATCATAAAGTTGAAACAGTGAACATTGATCGAGTTAAAATAGTGACTTGAGGTATGGAGCTGAAGGGGATGTTTCAAAATATTACATGAGTGTTGCAAAATTGTTCAGCATAAGTTTCACTACTTACCACTGCAAGCAATTGTACAATATTGTGGAAAACAATATTAGGCCTACTACACGAGCATTTACAATAAAAATCTGTAGTATCTCATTTGGGTTTGAAATATTTTCAGTAAAACTAAAGAATATTAATGCCTGCTACAGTTTGCATCCAGGCGACGTTAACTTGACACACTCTCATATTGATTACTCAGTTATTACAAAGATTTGTTAGCAAAATAGGTTGTTAATTAAGAGAACCTGGTATTTATATGACGCAGCGACATAATACTTACATGTGTTTCCATTAAATACCGAGAAATCGGGTGGCATAATTCAAATTACCATCAGCTGGAAATTAATAGACTAAAGTGTATCCAGGTCAAAAATAGACTAAAGTGTATCCAGGTCAAAAATGAATGCTGGACTTACATTTTGTACATCCATGTATACAGAAGTTATAACCGGAGCTAAGAAGTTCTTGACGTAGTAGTGGAGCATCTACCAACGCCCTTTGTACTCTGTAACATCAGTCATGTATTAAGGGGGTATCACACAGGAAATTTTTACTGTTAACCCCTTCAGACTCATATGATGCAGAGCCGCAGAGGTTGCCAGATTAGCAATAAGAAATAGAGTTCTCTCACTCTTATAATTACCTCTCCAAAATTAGTTTTCTGCCCACAACTAACTCAAAGACAACTGTAGAGGTTGAAGTAACTAAACTAAAGGTTTCTAAATACCCCTGATGGTAACAAAGGTTTTAAAGTATCCCTAATAGGCTCAAAATCGCGTCATATGTCGGAGAGGGTTAATTTTATATGATCAACATTTTCCTGTCAACCAGTGCCATGTAACATCTTTATGTGTTATTTAGGTTGAGACTCCCAAGTGTGAATATGAACAGCAGTATACAAATCAGATTATTATTGTATTTGACCATTAGGAAAGGGTAAACAATCAATCTATCTACAACACTTCTTCTCTGCTATCTACACTTTCCCAGCCGTATGGTCCTAGTGTACTGTCTGATGGCGTAATGGGTTTCCAAATATAAGAAAGCTTTGTGGCTCATCGAATTGAAACTGTTTTGCGGACTGGTTACCATTAGCACCAAGCGTATCTTGGAGGTACAAGACTACTCAAGCTCCAGCCTGGATGACAAAAACACAGCTCCAGGTTAGATAAAAATAATGTATAACTTGCAAAACAAACAAACCTAAAACAGGAACTGCACAGCATAAAGACAAAATAACTTATCAAAATCACTATGTGGAAATAACGATTTAGCAAAGTACACTTTTGAAATAAAAGAACACAAAACCACCACAAAGAATGTACATCACTATATGAACACAACACCACCACAAAGAATGTACATCACTATATGAACACAAAACCACCACAAAGAATGTACATCACTATATGAACACAAAACCACCACAAAGAATGTACATCACTATATGAACACAAAACCACCACAAAGAATGTACATCACTATATGAACACAAAACCACCACAAAGAATGTACATCACTATATGAACACAAAACCACCACAAAGAATGTACATCACTATATGAACACAAAACCACCACAAAGAATGTACATCACTATATGAGTAAGTCAATTTGGGTCCCAATCAAATTAATCACGCATATATTAACTTACTCTCGTCATACTCAAGGAATTAGTCAATTTGGGAAGTTCAGGACGTTCTGGTAAATTCTGTACAATTGTTGAACTAACCAATAGATGCCCATGACGCTCCCTGCCATATATCGTTGAGTTGCCAGTATAGCGCTCCCTTCACATTCGTCCGTCACTGTACTCCTCCAGCGCCGGTAGAACTCTATCTCCGCCTTTACTGCCATGGCTTAATGAACCTATACAATACAAGTACACAGTCACTCAGTGGTGATGGGCTGGTCTATCAGAGTGAGAACTGAGCGATCTCTGCCATACCCATAGCTTACTCTGACTGTTCCTTTTTCTTATATATTTTCTAGATCTCAAGTGACGGCGTCTCTTCCGTGGATTGACCTCCCAATCTACCAAGATTGGAAGCCAAAGCATCACATTTTTCCTTTGCCCCTTAACTTTCTCTTCATAAATGCTGAGGGGCACAGGGCCCTGGGTGGGGCTTTGGTTTCCCGGGCGTTTCTGCACCCTCCTCAGCTCCCCGTCATGGAGTGGCTTCGGTCACCCAGGCTTTATTGTGGTCAGCAGGGAGGGTTCTGTGGGGGCGCTCGGTTATGGCCTTGGCCTTGCTCAGGGCCTTGGGGCTGTTCGGCCAGGCAGCTTGGAGAACAACAACAACAACAACAACAGTCACTCAGACAAGTTTGTGAACATACTTATACATACATACAAGTTTAAAGACCATTTCATCCACAGCGAGCGTGGTTTTAGTCTCTACTGTAGTACAGTACAATAAAGACTTGCTACAACACAGCCCCATCATGTCATCACAGTGGCCGATGTTGGTATAGTGCTAACAGTGTCTCAGCAAAACTCAACTAAGTCCCCCTGAAGCACTTCCATCAGGCGAAATCGCACCACACCATCCTTAACCGTGCTACAATAAGGCAGTAACAAGAAATCACCGTAACTGCTACAGAGGCTGACTGCACCACTGAAGTGGTGGGGTCGCTGAACCTCCCTTGTTTTTCATTCATTGTACAAATTTGGTTTTACTGGTGGTGATGCAAACTAATGCCAATGGTTTAACAACACATGTTTTAATTAAATTTCATTAGGAGGTGTTTGGTGTTAGAGTGTTTAAGATCTGTATGTGGTAACCCAGGTTCGAATCCCGGGAGGATCACATGCTTTCATTAATTTCATTGGGAGGTGTTTGGTGTTGGGAATGAAAATAATAAATGTAATTATACATGGGTGAAAGACTTAGTGGTGGAAGAATAAATGAGTAAGAAAAGAAATACTGGCCATCCTTAGTAAAACATTTCTAGGAGGTAGGATGACATAACAAATGTGGCGTGTCACAATTTACGTTCAGAAAGTGAGAGAACAAAAAGAGAAAAGAATATAAAAGATAGAAATACAAAGAGAGAAAAGAGAGAAACAAAACAATACATCAATAAATACAGGTCTCCCTCGATTTACGATTGGGTTACGTTCCTGGAAACATGATCTTAAATAGAAAAATCATATAGCAAACCCTAAAATTAATGAGGTGAATGAGGATGCGTTTTCGGACCAGCCAAAAGCCAAACACAAACATCTAAAAACCTATAATAATCTCATAAATTGGGGTATCGGATAGTGAGGGAAACATGTATAATTATTATGTTACCTCCACCAACCAACTTTACTCCTAAACTCAATTAATGAAATCAACAAATACATCTGGCAGTCCAGGGATTCGAACCTAGGATGTTCACACCGAAATTCAGTGCATTTATCCATTGCGCTATGAAGACAAAAAATAGACCAACACACTAATCATCTGTACCTGTAAGAGATACACAACAATTATAATGTAAAATAGACCAACAAACTAATCATCTATACCTGTGAGAGATACACAACAATTATAATGTAAAATAGACCAACAAACTAATCATCTGTACCTGTGAGAGAGACACAACAATTATAATGTAAAATAGACCAACAAACTAATCATCTGTACCTGTGAGAGATGCACAACAATTATAATGTAAAATAGACCAACAAACTAATCATCTGTACCTGTGAGAGATACACAACAATTATAATGTAAAATAGACCAACAAACTAATCATCTGTACCTGTGAGAGAGACACAACAATTATAATGTAAAATAGACCAACAAACTAATCATCTGTACCTGTGAGAGATGCACAACAATTATAATGTAAAATAGACCAACAAACTAATCATCTGTACCTGTGAGAGATACACAACAATTATAATGTAAAATAGACCAACAAACTAATCATCTGTACCTGTGAGAGATACACAACAATTATAATGTAAAATAGACCAACAAACTAATCATCTGTACCTGTGAGAGATACACAACAATTATAATGTAAACATTGCAAAATAAACAAACCAAAACTGGGACGACGCAAGATAAACGCAAAGGAACTAATCAAAATCACTATGTGGAAATAACGCTTAATAAAATAAAATTTATATTATATTATATTTATTGCTTTTTATTTCTAACATCGTTCTTAACACCAGTAACCCCCAAATGAAATTAATGAAAGCACGTGATTCTCCCAGGATTCAAACTCAGGATATGAAATACAGAACCCATATGCTCTAACCATTACACCATCAAGACATTGTGAGGTTATAAAAGCAAGTGAAATACAGGTACTGTATATTAGAGCCTTAGAGGTAGTATGGACAAAATTGACAAAGCAAACTTTATAGAGGGAACATTGTAGAACTAGAGGGCATGCATTTAAATTGAGGAAATAAGCAACACCCCATTCGTAACATTAATCATCAATGGAAGGATGGAGTGAGGAAATATATGGATGAAGGTGGTGCTGGTTGGAAGGAGGGGCGTCGAATGACTGGGGACAGAGGTGCATGGGGACGGTTCGTTCGTGGCCACCCCTTCGGGGATCGCGGCGTCAGGCAATAGATAGATAGATAGAATTACAAACCCCAATGTACTTGAATAAACTAATGAAAGCATATGGTTCTCCCGGGATTCGAACTCGGGACACCACACCCAGAACATATAAGCACCTAAATCATTACACCACCAACACAGTTAAAGCAAGATGCAAATCAAATGTAATTATTTTTAGCTTCCCATATAGGAGTATAGAAGCCTGGAAAAGACTAGAGGAGGAGGTGGTGTGAGCAATGAATATCCTTAATTTAAAAATTAAACTGGACAAAATTAGAATATAGAGACGGGACAACACGAGCCTAGCTCAATTCCTGTACGACAATTAGGTGAATACAACTATACTCAGTTTAATTTCATCTGACGGTAAATTGAATCCCTTAACAACGGATTTCTCGATAACTAATGGAAAAATAAGAAACTACTATGTCTCTGCTTCATAGTTAGACCAAGTTTATATAATTAGCACCATATTTCTCTGCAAACTCATTAAAATAATGGAGAAATCTTGATGGGAGCTTTGCAATTTATTGTCAATTGAAAAAAAAAACATAGTATAAGTGAATAAAGGAGAAACATACTTAGAGGAAGGCCTACACTTACCTACTCTATTCAACACCCAGCAGACATTAATACAGCATAGAGCAAGCCAAACGTAATGACAGCTGAGACATGACTTATTAGCGCGACCGTACAGCATAAAAGGAGAGACATACTTGAAGGAAGGCCAGGACTGGAAGCCGTACTCTGAAGCAAAGCGGCAGCGCGGGAATAGTTGTAGTAGTGAACTGTAATGGGAAAGATAGGGTCAAACAGAGATCCTGTCTTGATAGCGTAATGCATAAAATATAATGTAAAACTTGCAAAATAAACAAACCAAAACTTATACGAACACAGTAAAAAGACAAAACAATTAATCAAACTCGCTATGTGGAAATGCGCAGAATTTCGGTGTGAGTATCCTAGGTTCGAGTCCTTGGAGTGTCACATGTATATGTTGATTTCATTAATTGAGTTAGAAGTTAAGTTGGTTGGTGAAAAAATATGAATATAAGAGAGTGGTTATGCATTTTCTTTAGATGCCATTATGTTTCCTCAGTTATTTCTAACATCGTTCTTAACAACAATAAGACCTCAATGAAATTAATGAAAAATGTGGTCCTCCCGGAATTCAAACCTGGGTTACCACATACAGATCTTAAACACTCTAACCATACACAATCAAGTCGGTTAAAGGTTGAGTACAATGTCATGACTATGACTTTACTGTGTATCCATTTATTGAATACTGGACATCAATCCTATAAAAGAACCAGATTATACTATATTTTTGATCATGTAGAATCTTTATCTATCTATTGATCTATCTACCCATTTATATCATTAATAACAATCTAAAATCTAGCTTTGTGTACGGCTACCCTCATAAAGGGGAGTAAGGCGTCCAGCAATAAATAGATAATTTTATGGTCAGTAGATTAAAGCATATACTGTATACTGTACATACTGTACTACTTCAGTTGTTAAAGCATATACTGTATACTGTACATACTGTACTACTTCAGTTGTTAAAGCATATACTGTATACTGTACATACTGTACTACTTCAGTTGTTAAAGCATATACTGTATACTGTACATACTGTACTACTTCAGTTGTTAAAGCATATACTGTATACTGTACATACTGTACTACTTCAGTTGTTTTATCATAATAGCATACAAATAATGTATAGGTTTCCCTCACTATCCGATGCTTCAATTTACGATATTATCATAGGTGTTTAGGTGTTTGTGTTTGTGTTTTGGCTGGTCTCAGAATGCATCCCCATTTACCCCATTAATGTTAGGGTTTGCTATATTATTGTTCTATTTAAGATCGGGTTTTCAGAAACGTAACCCAATCATAAAATGAGGGAGATCTGTACTATACCGCACTTAAATTACTATATACTAAATTACTATATTTATATTGAAAAGCAAGTTCTATCCAAAATCAATCCAGATAGTTATAATTGCATAAGGTAAAACATAGAGGGTCCACAAACTCTTATGAGTGGTATCCGAGTGTACTATACAACAGCTAAAGTTTCCGCCTCAACATAGCCCTTACCGTCACCATATAAGTTGCTGTAGGGATGCTGAGCCACAAATCCTTCCTCCTCCGACTCTATACCGTTGTTGGGTGAGCTGACAACAAACGGCCTGCTATCGTCCACTTCCAAGCTAACATTACGTATGGTCTCGACGTACAGCTTCACGTAGTCCTCCTTGTACTGCTCAAAGTTGCTGAATGTCCCATACCTGAGAATAGAATAGACAGTTAATCCTCTCGTGTGGTGATGGGCTGGTCTATCAGAGTGAGAGCTGAGCGATCTCTGCCATACCCATAGCTTACTCTGACTGTTCCTTTTACTTATACATTTTCTAGATCTCAAGTGACGGCGTCTCTTCCGTGGATTGACCTCCCTACTGCCAACCTAGAGGTTGACAGATTGGGAGCCAAAGCGTCACATTTTTCCTTTGCCCCTCAACTTTCCCTTCATAAATGTTGAGGGGCACAGGGCTTTGGGTGGTGCTTTGGTTTCCTGGGTGTCTCCGCACCCTCCTCAGCTCCCCGCCTTGGAGTGGCTTCGGTCACCCGGTTTTTATTAGTGGTATGCAGGGAGGGTTTTGTGGGACCGCTCATTTTTGGCCTCGGTATTGCTCGGGACCTTGGGGCTGTTCGGCCAGACAGCCTGGGGAACAGCAACAACAACAAAACAACCCTCTCCCTATCCTGTAGACTCGGGGGGGTTGCCGTTTAGCATTCTGATATAGAGTTGTCATTCTCATAATTACTCCCCAAAAATTTGTTTTCTGCCCACAGCTCACTCAAAGACAACTGCAGAGGTTGAAGTAACTCAACCTAAAGATTTCTAAACAACCCTAATGGTCACAAAGGCCAGACAGGGCGCAAATTGCATCCTGTGCGTGGAAGAGTTACGTGGGTAGGGCTTAATTGTTTATTTATCTATTTATTTATTATGGTTCTAGTTTCCTTCCTAGAACACCATTGAGCTTAATAAATTATCCTCAAGATCTCCATTCAAGATATTTGTTTCTAATATTAGTTTAACCAGACCACTGAGCTCCATAAAAGAACTCTCATAGGGCTGGCCCGAAGGATTCGATCAAGATATATAACTAAACGAGTCAAGATAGAGAGGGATGGGCAGTAGGGGAACAAATCGAGGAAGGCGAAGGCACACACGCCAATTCACCAGTTCATCCGGACTACATGAGTTCCACATCAGAGCTCTTATAGGGCAGGGCCGAAGGATGAGGCAAGAACTGCTACACCGCAACACCAACCAAGAAGTGATCAGGGCGAAGAATGAGAGATCAGGTCGAAGGTAGAAAAAATCACATCGAGATGCAAAAAATGCATTACCAAAGGGAATCTAGTCAGTCCGGCCACAACAGCAACCGAAGAGACAAATCAGGTCAGGAGTCTGCTACCTAGCCAGGCCAGGGAGACATGAGATATAGGTTGCCCGAGGACAACCGAATGGGACAGAAAAAGAATAGAAGGGGAAAAACATAGAACGAGAAATGGAAAAACTACTCAAAATTAGTCGAGCTGACGACGAAAGCTCGAGGGGAGATAGGAAGGGAAATTACCACAACCATCCCCAATCAAGCTCCAGTCGCCGGCCCCGAAGCCCCCCAACCGCGCCAGGGAGAGTAGTAACAGGGGGGCCCATTCAAGATAAATATGTATTTTCGATAGAATTAATTTAAGTGGACCTACATTATTCCTATACAACTAAAGAAACACAATCAATCTATCTATTGTCATACACCTTAATCCCCAAGGGGTGGCCACGAATGAACCACCTTCATAAGCTTCCATATGCCGAGGCAATTACCGGTAATTCGATTTTCTAGCCTGTTCCAGTTCATTGGGGGAGAGTCACTCAAGCCCAACCGTCCATTAAGAACCTTCAAGACAAAAACTGCAAGAAAATAGGCTTATGTAATACCGGCCAAAATCTGCCCTTACCAGTTGTATGATTATTATTATCAATATCATTTGTATCTTTATTTATATTTATTTATTTTTACTGCTTGTGCTCTGTCTCGAGTTGGCCATCCCCAGCTATGGGGTATGTGCCGAGTATATACATACATACACACATGTACCAGTTATCCCTAAGTGCCGCTTCGTTCTCATTGTTACCGGCCCAGAGCAGTATACTGGGGTGGTGGTGGAGGCGACGTCGCTGAGTCACCACCTCTGCCCTCACACTATCCACGAATGCGTCCCCGACAGGGTACATGCTTCACGCGAACATCAGGTTCTCCCAGATCAGTATCCCTAACTCATCTGCAATCTGGTAGAGAGGTATTAATTAAAATGTAGAACTTGCAATACTATCTTGATGGTGAAATGGTTACAGTATTTAAGATATGTATGTGATAACCCGGGTTCGAATCCCGGGAGGATCACATGCTTTCATTAATTTCACTGGGAGATGTTTGGTGTTGGGAGTGAAATAAAACAAACAAACCAAAACGGGAATGGCACAATATTGAGACAAAACAACTTATCAAAATCACTATGTGGAAATAATGCATTGAAGATTTAGCAAAACTATATTATGGGCTAGGAATCCTCCTCCCCTTGTACAATTCTCCTACTCGACGAGAGAGAGAAAGGGGTGAGGGAATGCGAAAGTGGTCCCGAAGCTCAAGAATTGGAACTTTAAAATGTTGTTCCTGTTCGACCTTAGCTATGTCTCTTGTCATCCACCTCTAGCTATGGGGTATGTGCCTGAGTATATACATACAAATATATATTCATCTTATGAAATATACATACACAAAACAAACTAAACATACAAGTAATGTAAATGTAAAATTGAACTCTGAAAAGTTTACAGAATGAATATAAACATCACTTGTGGAGGAGCACTTTATTGATAACGTTTTGCATCTCTCTCTCTCTCTCTCTCTTCAGGTCACGTTACCTGAAGAAGCTATATGCGAAACGTCAATAAAGTTCTCCTCATATGGTGTTTTTATTCATAGTGCAATGTACTGTACTGTAGTTACAAATGTCAAAAGGCCAACACCATAACATAAATTAAGATGTAACTTTTGTACTTTTGTACTTTTGTAGATGTTTAGGTGACAATCACCACGGTCGATCTGGGGATCCACCGCTAATGAGCTCGTCCTGGAATCTTTACGAGTCAGAATCTTACGATTCTTTACAGGACTGACCATGCCATTTTTATCGGCACTAGCTCAGAGAAGAGTGTTGAGAGGGGAGAAGGGGTGTTGGAGAGAGAGGAAGGTGTTGGAGTGGCTTTGTTATGTGTGTTTAGTCTGTATACGTCGTCAGGATGTCCCCTGACTGGGTGCAAGCATGTGAAACATGCTAGGACGTACTACCGCACCCACTAAATGTCCGCCGTGGCAGGGTAAGTAATTAAAAATAATTTTAAACTAGCCCCATAATATAATATACAAGTAATTACAGAGAGCACTTTGTGTTTTCTTTTGCCAGACGCTGTAATTCCCGAGAAGGGTGGCTATGAACATTAGCCGTTTGTCACGAATCGCTAAGTCAAGTTGTCCGGGCTTGACATCTACCAATATTTTGACAGTATGGGCTTGATCCACTGAACCTTTGATCAGCAGCCGACGCTTTACTGACTACGCCACGGCTTCGAACAAGAGAGAGAGCACTTTAATTAAAATAATGCAAGAGAATGAACAAGCTGCAGACATAATTGGATGGGAAATAGGAAGAAGAAGAAAAGCAGTAAGAGAGACTGTGAATAGGGTCAAGCATCAGGGATAGATGGAGTGTGTAGTGAGATGCTGAAGTATGGAGGTGAGGTACTGATTAAATGGATAGGGTCGATTAAACCCAACTGAGCCCATTAATCCATTCACGCACAGGACGTGGTTTGTGCCCTTTCTGAGATATTTAAAAGCCTTTGTGACCATCAGGGTGTTTAAAAACCTTTAGCTTAAATTAAAATGTAAAACTTGCAAACTAAACAAACCAAAACTTAGACAAAGACAATATAAAGGCAAAATAACTTATCAAAATTGCTATGTGGAAACAACGCTCACTAAAATTAAATTTATGAAATAAAAGAACACAATCCACCACATAGGGTGTACATTACTACTTGAGCAAGTTAATCTGTTTCTGTTTAGTTACTTCAATCTCTGCAGTTGTTTTTGAGTGAGCTGTGGGCAGAAAACTAATTTTGGAGAGGTAATTGTGAGATTGAGATAACTCTACTACTGAATGGATGTTTTTGTTTAAGTTTAATGTAGATCTAGGGAGAAAACTAAAACAAAATATATATATAAATGAAAAAAAAAAAAAATCTCTCCCTATTTGGTCCAAGGGGATCTTTCTGGATCCTCCCTGTTTCGTCCCATTCATTTGGAGATCCTAAGACGTTTCCCCCCATACTAATTGTATATCCCCGACTCAATATTTATATATCTACTGCACATAATATTGTTGCTCGTTTTATTTTTCCTCTTATGCCTTCATCTCTAAAACCCCTTCTTTCTCACTTTAATGGTAGAAGTAAAAACATAAATAGGCCTACATAAATTAACAAATAAAAATACTACTGCTACTAGTATTAATAATAATAATAATAATAATAATAATAATAATAATAATAATAATAAAATTATAATAATAACAAAATAATACCGGTAATAATAATAATAATAATAATAATAATAAAATAATAGTAATAATAATAAAGTAGGTGTGCAGTTTTCGCATTACCAAAAACAAACAAAAAACAAAAAAAATGCTATACCCAACTCTGCGACCTAGAATTCTGCAAGTAGTATTGAATCTCTTAGATAACATCGGTTTATTATATATATTATATTATATTATGTTATATTATATATCTTAATAAATAAAGGCCAATGTTTGTCTGTTTGTCAGTTACCCGACCTGTGTTACTAAACTCCTCCCACAGTTTTGGTGCCAGGTGGGAGTGTGGGGCACCGTTGGAAAGCCCAGGCTTTGCAGATGGTTTTAGGCGAGTTTAGTGGAAATCAGAGACACTTTTGTTTAATAAAATTTTCGGCAGAACTTATGTAGTATACGGGAGCGAAAAAAATGCGAAAAAATTGCTTTTTGGGGCAGAAGGAGGCCTCCGATCGAAAAGGTGTAAGGAACGGAAGTTGTTCGCAGCCTCCCAAAATGGGGGTACGGATGAGGTCAGATCCTAAATCGGAGGTCATTTAGCGGCCGAAATCGAGGTCGCCGTTTAATGAGGCACAGGGAGGTCGAGGCCGGTGATTATGGTAGTAGTAGTATTGTGATGATTGTGGTAGTAGTGATTGATGATGGTGATTATGGTAGTAGTAGTGGTGGTAGTAGTGATGGTGATTATGGTGATTACCCGGGCAACGCCGGGTACCCCTGCTAGTATTTTATATATATATATATATATATATATATATATATATATATATATATATATATAATTACATTTATGATCACATTGAATCTTAACCATTGGAATATTTATCTATAATAAGGTCAGCGTAACACTGTTTTGTAGCATTTTGAATATGGTGTAATTCAAATTTAGAATATATATATAAGAAAGAAATAGTGATCATAATCTGTGACCTTCACCATTCACCTTGACCTTTGCATAACAAAAACACAAAATTTGGACAATCGTTGCATTGACCAACAGAATTTGCCAGCAAAATTTGGTGAAGATACGTAACCCGTTCAGTACAGTTCTGTTGGTTTCGTTTCATACTGGATATTAAGACGATTTTATTTAGTTTATGAAGGGCCTCCATAAAATTAGTAGGCTTTCAACTATCTTAATTAACCCTTTTTACTACCACAGATCCTTCATACACTCCACAAAAATCGTCTAATTATAGCTAGACTACAATAAAAAACACGTCACCGGTACACAAAGGGTTAAACAGTCTACGAAGAGTTTAAAGAACATTATTAACACTCTTCTTTTGTTCTTTAATCTTGACCTTTAATGTTAAGTATTATAATATACAGTATATATATATATATATATATATATATATATATATATATATATATATATATATATACATATATATTATACAGTATATATATTTATATACTGTATATATATATATATATATATATATATATATATATATATATATATATATATATATATATATATATATAGATATATATATACATTATATATGATTGAATTATATGATATTTAAGTAAAATGCAACTAACAGTCGTCAGCTTATCGAAAATTTAGTAATTGTTATGATGAAGGTTACTTTTGACCTTGGCCTGTGACCTTGACATTTATGAAGGATTGTATTTTTGTTTGCTTTGATATAACCCTAGAAAATCAAATAAGTGTGCCAAATTTCACTAAAGATCATCAGTTAGTTTCAAAGGTATTAAAGGAATAGTTGACCTTGACCTTTGACCTTCATCTTGACCTTAATGATGTCTGAAAATTTATAATTTTAATTTTCCCTTAAAGCACAACTGTCTCAATGAATTTTGTAAAGTTTACATGAATAGCAAAAAAATGAGCATATTAACCTTATATTTGATGTTGATCTGTGACCTTGACCTATCAAATGGAATTATGTTTATTCTTGTATGGCCTTGGTCTAGGCATTCCGAATATGGATGATATGCCTAATGAGAATCTTACATTAAATAGAAAATACTAATAAAAATCATATTTCGACCTTTAACCTTGACCTCTGACCTTGACCTTCGACCTTAGAATTTCTTATCCAGGATTTAGTTAGCTTAGCAGCAATGTTCGTATTAACTAGCATTATGAATATGGAGTAACTTGTAAAATAACATATTGATTACAAATAGTGATCATATACTGTGACCTTAATCTTTTTTTGCCCTTTGACTTAAAACAAAATACATATATTTGGATGGTCGTCGCATTGACCAACTGAATTTGCCTGTATAATTTGGCGACACTAGGTTAAACTATCTAGGAGTAGTTTAGGGAAAATTACAAATACTCTTGTTTTGACCCTGACCTCTGACCTTAACTATTACAATATGTATGTGAAACTTGATATGTGTATATAATATTTAAGTAATAAGTCATAACACAGCCAGTTTTCCAAAAGTTGAGTAATCTTTTTTAATAAATAATAAAAGTTGTCTTTGACCTCGACCTGTGACCTTGACCTTTATGTAAAAGTACATTTTCGTTTGCAGTGACATTGCCTATGAAAATCAAATAAGCATGCCTAATTTCATTAAAACCCATCAGTTAGTTTCATATATATTAATAGAATAGGTGACCTTGACCTTTGGCCTTTATCTTGACCTTTATATGTCTCAACATTTATTATTTTCCTTTTCACTTAAAGTGCAACTATCTCACCAAAGTTTGTGAAGTTTGCATGAAAATTAAAGAAAATGGCATATTGAGTTTTTATTTGACCTTGACCTGTGACCTTGACCTTTCATATGGAATTGAATAGTTTCTTGTATGACCTTGGCCTAGTTATTCCGAATATATATGGTAAGCCTAGTGATAATGCAACAGTTAGTATAAGAAATATTAGTAAAACAACTTTTTTTACCTTTGACCTTGACCTTTGACCTTACCCTTTGAAATATTTGTCTAATATATGGGAAATACGATATCAAGGTTACCAGTAACTTGTATAGTGAAAATGAAGACATTTGAGTAAAAAGTAAAATAAATAGTAAAATTTGACCTTTGACCTTGACCTGTGGCCTGGACCTTTATGTAAGAGTATTTTTTGTTTGTATTGACATTGCCCTGGAAAATCAAATAAGCATGCCTAATTTCATTAAAACCCATCAGTTAGTTCCATATATATTAATAGAATAGTTGACCTTGACCTTTGACCTTTATCTTGACCTTTATGATATGTGTGTCCAATTGTATTATTTTCATTTTTATTTAAAGTGCAACTATCTCACCAAATTTGGTGAAGTTTGCATGAAAAGTAAAGGAAATAGCATATTGACCTTTTATTTGACCTTGACCTGTGACCTTGACCTTACATATGGAATTGTATAGTTTCTTGTATGACCTTGGCCTAGGTATTCCGCATATACATGGTAAGCCTAGTGAGAATTTAACAGTTAGTATAAGAAATACTAGTGAAAAACTTATTTTGACCTTTGACCTTACCCTTTGGAATATTTACCTATAATTTGGTCAATACGATATTAAGGTTACCAGTAACTTGTATAGTGAAAATTAAGAAATTTGAGTAAAAACTAAAAAATATGAAATATTGACCTTATTTTTAACCTTGACCTTTGACCCTAACTTTTAAGTTAAATGGTACATTTATTTTTGACTGACTATCGCATTGATATCTATATTATTAAATCAGTTTGTGTGTCTGTTTGTCTGTGTTCTTAATAGGCGGCCGCAGTTTTGGACCTGGGGAGCTGAAACTTTGCATGTGGGTGTCAATTGACCTGGGTCAGGTCATACAGGGGGCGAGGCCACGATCGGAGGTCGTTTCGAGGCCGAAATTTAAAAAAGTTGAAAAAATGGCCGTTTGGGGCAGAATGAGGCCTCCGATCGAAAAGGTGTATGGAACGAAAGTTGTTCGCAGCCCCCCAAAATAGGGATACGGATGAGGTCAGATCCAAAATCGGAGGTCATTTAGCGGCCGAAATCGAGGTTGCCGTTTAATGAGGCACAGGGAGGTCGAGGCCGGTGATTATGGTAGTAGTAGTATTGTGATGATTGTGGTAGTAGTGATTGATGATGGTGATTATGGTTGTAGAATTTAAACCCGGGCAATGCCGGGTACCCCTACTAGTACCTGTGAAATTTGGTGAAAATCCATCAAACGGTCTAGGAGGAGTTTCCGGACAGACAGACAGACGGACGACGACGACAACAGACAGGCTGGCTGGTGGTGCACAGTATACGGGCGGGAACTGTTTGCGCGATACCACTCTGCTTCGCAGAGTTGATAATAATAATACAAATAATAAGTCTAAAAATAACCTATATAATATTTTCGTTTGTCTGTCTGTGTGTGTGTGTGTGTTCTTAAAAGGCGGCCGCAGTTTTGGACCTGGGGAGCTGAAACTTTGCATGTGGGTGTCAATTGACCTGAGTCAGGTCATAGAGGGGGCGAGACCACGATCGGAGGTCATTTCGAGGCTGAAATTGAAAAAAAAATGAAAAAAATTGAAAAAATGACCGTTTGGGGCAGAAAAGGCCTCCGATCGAAAAGGTGTATGGAACAAAAGTTGTTCGCAGCCCCCCAAAAAGGGGGTACGGATGAAGTCAGATCCAAAATCGGAGGTTATTTAGCGGCCGAAATCGAGGTCGAGGCCGGTGATTATGGTAGTAGTAGTATTGTGATGATTGTGGTGATGATGGTGATTATGGTAGTAGTAGTGGTGGTAGTAGTGATGATGATTATGGTGATTACCCGGGCAATGCCGGGTACCCCTGCTAGTAATCTATATTATTAAATCAGTTTGTGTGTCTGTTTGTCTGTGTGTTCTTAATAGGCGGCCGCCGTTTTGGACCTGGGGAGCTGAAACTTTGCATGTGGGTGTCAATTGACCTGGGTCAGGTCATAGAGGGGGCGAGGCCACGATCGGAGGTCGTTTCGAGGCCGAAATTTAAAAACAAAAATAAAAAAATGGCCGTTTGGGGCAGAAGGAGGCCTCCGATCGAAAATGTGTATGGAACAAAAGTTGTTCGCAGCCCCCCAAAATGGGGTTACGGATGAGGTCAGATCCAAAATCGGAGGTCATTTAGCGGCCGAAATCGAGGTCGCCGTTTAATGAGGCACGGGGAGGTCGAGGCCGGTGATTATGGTAGTAGCTAAGCGGATAAGCACAAAAATTTTGCACTTTTTGAGAAAAGCATGACATTTCTAGCATAGTTAGTTTTTACCATAAGGATTATTTTCAGATGTGGAGGGAAGTCAGATTTGACCTCTGAGGACCGTCTGAGGTCAAATCCAAATTGGCCGCCAGTCCACCGGGTCTAATGTTCAAACGCGCTTAATTTGGGAACCAAACAGTGTAGAAAAACATTTAAGGTGTCATTTCCAACTAAATTGGGGATGCCAATTCATTTGGTGATACTTTTGAGATCGCCAGAACTCAAGGATATGAATTTAGGTCAAGGTCAAGGTCAAATTACGTCAAAGAAGTGAAATGTTGGTGAAACTTCGCCTCCATTTTGACACTTTAGGAATAATAATTTAAAAAAATAAACAGAATAGACTCATGTATAAAATTACCACCACTATGACTATCCAGACCAAAATCTAACAGTCTCCAGAACAGATGAACAGTACAGTGCATTTGAGTGCAGCTTTGGCACACTTGCACCGTCCAACGCACCCTTTCTTGCAGCGACAGTGGATCAATTCATGGCACGATTTTGATGCCTCAGCGAGAATGGTCCAAAAAGGCTGCCACCCAGTTGTTTCCTTTGTCCAGCCCCAGTCAGATGGCTCTGGCATCTCTGGATCCTTGGCCAATGCCTGGTTCCAACAGTTGGCCTGGTAACAAGTGCGCTTGATGTGCTGCTTGAGTGCTGCCTGGGTTGGAGGAATGTTCTCTAGAGTTCTAGACTTCTGTGTGAAGAGCTGTTTTCTGGCATCATTCACTTCCATGCTCTCACTGGTTCGGTCGTACATCAGCACCACAAATCGCTCTAGCAGTAACATTGATCCTTCACTGACCTCACTTGGCATGCATAGGAGTTCACTGAAAGCATCATTCACCTCTGGGAAAGACTTCCAAGTTTCCCAGGCAGTCTTCTTTCCTCTGCCAGCGAATGCAGATACAGTGTCACACCCGGTGAAAGCGTAAAAGACTGGGAGAGTCATACACTGTGTTGGATTCATTGTGGCAACCATTTCGTGAACAGCTATGTACCGAAAGCTTGACCCGACACCAAAGGCAACCCACAGCTCATCAGGAGCTGTCTTGCTGAATGACGCTACAGCCAGTACCACCACATCAGTATCAATGGTACATATGGTTACCTTCTTACACCCCTTTTGCACAGCATCTGCCACATGCAGAAGTAGACGAGTGTCAGCCTCTTCTTGCATACATGGGGCAAGGCGGGCCAAGTATGACTCAGCAGGAGAGCAGAGTACTCCACTTCCATCTGTTGCATACAGTTCCTTGCCCTGTGCTAGAGGAAGATGAACAGCTTCGCGTGACAGGAAAGCAAACAATTCGGTTTTGTTCTCATTGACTCGAAGGAAGTCCTTCCAGTTTTTTTGGCAGCACAGTAGAAGGAGCCACCCTTTTCCTGGTGCCCTTTCCCCTCTTCTGTCTTGTTGAGCCTTTCAGGCTGGCAGGTAGGTATACATCCCAGACAAGGTCGATGCGGATGCTTTTCTCGAATTGAGCAGAGATGTATGGTGCAAAAACTCTTTCCCATACTCTTGAAATGTTCTTGATGTTCCAAGATTTAGCATTTGAACCTCAGCTGCACCATCGAGAATTGTTGCATGAGCCACAGGCGCACTATTGTTTTTGATCAGATCTGATTCCACAAAGCGAAGTAGATCTGCTTTAACCCCAATCCGCATTTTTCCTCCCGCTGACAGAGCTGGCGGGGCTGCCTGGTTTTCATGGGAGAAGAAATTGTCCATGTCTCCATCCCGTGTCTGACAGGAGATGTACAACCTCGAAAAGCGACCACAGTCACTCTTCAGTGCTGCGAGCTGTGCCTTCTGTTTTGACATAATCTTGACTGGTGGCTTACTGAACAGTGGCAACTTGTTCTTTGGAAGTGTTTGTGTGACAGGTGTTGTACACTGCTCTAGCCTTTCTGTCACAAACTTTGTGTACTGCTCCTCACCAAAGGTCTCGATCCTTCTCACCGTTTCAGCCACTTTGGTGTCCATGATGTCGCTTGTGTCAATGACTAGTAGGTCTTGGATGTGTTCTAGAAATAGATTCCCCATCTCTTCCAGCACTGTCACAAGTGCCTTAACATTCCACAGGAATGCTGCTTGCACTCCAGGTTGCTGGTCATGGTGATGGTGTCGAGTGTCACCAGCACCATCCTTTTGATTTATGGCCTGTTCTTCAAACTCTGTAGTGATCCTGGCAATTTCTGGCCCTGCTACCATCCAGCGTCTTGAGTGCTCCTGGATTGCCAGTCAGTCCAATAGCCCCACCAGAACCTTTCACCATTGCATTATTCTGCTCATGGCACTGGTCAAGTGCCATGGCAGAGAATTTGTTGCTGGTTTTGTGCACCACGAAATTTCCAGAATTGAATTCTACTAGGACATCTGGGTGTTTTTCAGCGAGAGTCGTCATGTCACGGATGTGTACGGGAAGCCATCTGGAGTAGTGAGTGTGATCTAGGGCGAACATCCAAGACAACAAGAAAAGGGGCAGTTGTCCAGACATGAATTGAGGTGTTTGCCATTTACTGCCAAGCTGTAGTGACAAAGGAATGGACAAGTGGCAGTGACAAAGGAATGGTCTTGTGCTAAGTGAAATAAACTAACTGAAAGGGGATTAAGCTGGGGGACTATGCAGGGAACCACTCCTAGAGAAATTTGAGAATACAAGGGAGAAACACATGACAAAAAAATGGGAAAACATATTGTAAACATATAAACTTGTGAAAAGCATGAAATTTCGAACATTGTTATTTTGGGGTCAATTGTGACCTTGACCTTGACCTAAATGCATATCCTTGAGTTCTGGCGATCTCAAAAGTATCACCAAAATGAATTGGCATCCCCAATTTAGTTGAAAATGACACCTTAAATGTTTGTCTACACTGTTTGGCTCCAAAATTAAGCGTGTTTGTACATTAGACCTGGTGGACTGGCTGCCATCTTGGATTTGACCTCTGACGGTCCTCAGAGGGCAAATCTGACTTCCCTCCACACCTGAAAATAAACCTTATGGTATATACTAACTATGCTAGAAATTTCATGCTTTTCTCAATAAGTGCACAATTTTCATAATATGAGAGCTTATCCGCTGTACTATAGTAGTAGTATTGTGATGATTGTGGTAGTAGTGATTGATGATGGTGATTATGGTAGTAGTAGTGGTGGTGGTAGTAGTGATGGTGATTATGGTAGAATTTAAACCCGGGCAACGCCGGGTACCCCTGCTAGTAATGATAATAGTAACAATAATAACAACAATATCAATAATAATATATAAATAAGTACTGTACAGTAATAAAATCTTACCATCATTAAAAGTCATGATACACACATACCTATGAGCTGTCAGGTTGGCCGAGTGGTCTAAGGCGCCAGACTTAAGCTCTGGTACTCGAGAGAGTGCGTGGGTTCGAACCCCACACCTGACACACGAGTGGATATGTTTTAAGGGGAGATGGGCGTATTTAGTATATTATTGTTTTATCTTTTTACTATTTTTGTAGTTCCCTCTTTAGACCTCCGTCAAGCTATAAACAAAACATCCCAGAGATCCCCCTCATGATAAATTTGTAAATTTTTCGGTAGAAAAATCTTAAAATCTGAAAACTAATGGGGCTAAACATGAGGGAGAAGAGGGACCACAAAAACGACCCATCTCCCCTTAAGTTGTGGCCGTTCAGGAGTGTGGCCGTTTAAGAGTGTGGCCGTTTAGGAGTGTGGCCGCTTAGGAGTACTGTGGCCGCTTAGGAGTGTGGCCATTTAGGAGTGTGGCCGTTCAGGAGTGTGGCCGTTTAAGAGTGTGTCCGTTTATGGGTGTGGCCGTTTAGGAGTGTGGCCGTTTAGTAGTGTGGCCGTTTAGGGGTGAGGCCGTTTAGGAGTGTGGCCGTTAGGAGTGTGGCCGTTTAGGAGTGTGGCCGTTTAGGAGTGTGGCCGTTTAGGAGTGTGGCCGTTAGGAGTGTGGCCGTTTAGGAGTGTGACCATTTAGTAGTGTGACCGTTTAGGGGTGTGGCCGTTTATGAGTGTGGCCGTTTAGTAGTGTGGCCGTTTAGGAGTGTGGCCATTTAGGGGTGTGGCCGTTTAGGGGTGTGGTTGTTAAGGAGTGTGACAATTTAGGGGTGTGGCCGTTTAGGAGTGTGGCCGTTTTGGAGTGTGGCCGTTTAGGAGTGTGGCCGTTTTGGAGTGTGACCGTTTTGGAGTGTGGCCGTTTAAGAGTGTGGCCGGTAAAGTTATGGCCGCTAAAGTAAAGACAGACAGATAGACAGGAAGAGAGAGAGAGAGAGAAGACGGACAGAAAGGGAGAGTGAGCGAGAACCATTGTTGGGAGGAGAGAGAGGGAGAGGCCAATGACGGTAGATCTCTTATATTACATAGAGTTATATATACACACTGACAACACAGACCCGACGATCCAAGATAGGTAGTCAGGATTTAATTAAAGTAACTCATAGCAAAGTAAGTGGAAGAAAAGGATGGCGTAGCACAAGGCTCTCTCCCTACCATCCACGCCCTCTGGCAAAAGTGAGAGAGAGAGAGTGAGAGTGAGTGAGAGAGAGAGAACGAGAGAAGAGGAATCGTAAGGTAGAAAGAGAGCGAGAGCGAGAGTTACAAGGAGTTTTAGGGAACAGTTTTTATCTCAAAGAACTTACGGTCTTTTCCGGGGAGATACTCAAAGTGAGAGAGAGATTTGATAGTGTATTACGTTATTGCAAATACAATTTACTCTTTTCTTGAACAGTTCTACTGAAGAACTACTTACAACTACTGAAAGAAGTTTGTTCCAGTTAAAATATATCTTACAATTGTGTGAAAAAGTTTCCACATATACTAATGCCTTTTTAATTCAAACTTCCCACCATTTATTCATATTGAGGCTAAACAGTTTGTTGATCCACCTTGTCAGAGCCATTAAGTAGTTTTAAAACTTCAACTAGTGTGACCTCGTACCCTGCATATTTCTAACGAAAAGAGATCAAGAGGTCTTTTGTTCTGCCGTGACTTACCTCAACAGTGGTTAGGATCACCTTGTTATATATCAACATCTAACAATTATCTTTTATACAATTTTTGTCTATCTGGTGTCCCTCTCTCTCTCACACACACACACACTCGCGATCTCCAACACCAATTCTCTCTCGGCGATTTAGGAGACCGTTCTTTCCCTGTGTATAAAATTAATCTACCGTTATTCATCCTGTACTAACCTCAGCTGTAGCCAGGAAAACATTGTCTACCACGGGCTTGTATGGAGCATCGTGGGGCACCAACCAAGACAGCAGTACGGGAACAATAATTCATAATTATATTCATTATGTAACTTAACATTTATATTTTTGTATAATCTTTGTCTGTCTCTGCATATCTGTCTCACTCTCTCTCTCTCTCCCACACACACACCTCTAACATCACTTCACTCATGGCGATTTAGGAGACCGTTCTTTCCCTGTGTCTAAATCTACTGTCTTGATAGTGTAACTCGGGGCAGTGTTTAAACCTTTTAGTTGCAAGAGTCCAGACAAATGCACCAAGGATTTCCATATGAAGGTTAAGGTATCTCGCAGAGCCCTGAACTACACAAGTGACTTTTTTGTATGCCAACTACCTCTTGGTAGTTTTTAGAATGCAGTTTTAATAATACAAGTTGAAGTGTGGGTATGCCCTGGTACTTCAGTCTTCTACTATTAAAGGTGCAGCCTATTCAAGGTTCTATGTTAATAGATGGTATGCCACACAATTAACAACGATCCCTCAATAGGGTAAGTAACTCTTCAGACCAGTATGCCGTCTATCACCAACTGAATGGGAGGGTAATCCTAGGACTTTACAACCAGTAATGTGAAACCGTAAAATTGCTTGCCCTGTTCAGTTTTCTTCAGCATAGTGATGATGTTGGCTGAGATGTCCCGGGGTTGGTGTGTGGGAGCATAAAGGTCACAAGTGCGGTCAGGGGTTAATCTAGGGGATTAGGATCCCCTAGAAGCTGGTGGGTAAGGATTTTTACCTGTGGGTGGAACAGGGGCATATATGCTCCTTCTCTCAGGGTGATGTTGGTCTTTCTAGTCCTGACTGAATATTATCCTCTTCCCGGGAGCTTTATGGTATGGGGGTATTGTTTCTATAGTTTGTCCTGGTGTTGGTGGAAGCTCTGGTGTTATGGTAGCAATCCTGCCGTTCTTTCTGTGGCTTGTAGATGACATGGGTGAAGTGGTTCTTTGTTTGCTTGTATAATTGTTCTTCTCTGCATGTTGATGATGATCCTCTCTTACACGTGGTGGTATCATTGGTGTGTCCGTTGATGTTGTTGATGTCCGTATGTTCTTGGTGGTTGTTGATGTCCGTATATTCTTGTTCTTGTTCTTCTCGGGGGAGCAGTCGGGTAATTTCGGTATGTGGGGCATTTCACTTAATTTATTTCTTATTGTCCACTCCGTATTTTGTATTATATACTGTTTTTTTTTTTAATTTCCTTTTATCTTTCCTATACGGACGTTTTCTCTGGTGATCTGTGCGGGCGTCTTGATGCATTTGTTTCTTATTATTTTTCCCTGGTTTCTTCATTAAATGCTGCTGCTGGCTGTTATATTTTTGTTATGGGTGAGCTGGTTTTCTATCTCTTGTTCTCGTTTCCTTCGGTGATGTGGTGTGGGGTTGTTATGTGGGACATCGGATTTCTGTCTCCGTTCTTTATCTGTGGTTTTCCTGTTGGTGGTTTGTCTTTAGTCTCTCCTTTCTGCTTTATCTTCCCACCTGTTCTGTCTCTTGTTCCTCGAAATTGTCTTTTATCTATGTATGGGTATTTTCCTTATTCTCGTTATTTTAGTAATAGTAGCCAGAATATAATTGAAAGGATGTCGCCGGTACAGTCGCGCTAATAATTGATGTCTCGGCACCAATTAGCCTATGTGTTGATCAATAATTGGTATCAGCAATATCTAAGCTTCATTTCTTCATATCGAGTGAAATATACAAACATGTTCCTACACTTACCCACCCTATTCAACATCTGACAGACATTAATACAGCACAGAACAAGCAAAACGTAATGACAGCTGGAACATGACTTATTAGCGCGACCGTACAGAAGGGGTTAATGGGATTGTCACACTCAACCTTGTTCTCTCAACACTGATCTGGCAGCTTCTGATATATACTTTCATATGAAGTTCATCAAATAATGTATGATCTATATCCATTATCCAGTGTAGTGATCACTACCAGTACAAATTATATCAGATTGATGTACAAATTAAACTGTTAATCAAAGGTTAAGGGGGGTGACCTGCTTTTATTTCTCTCTTTTTCTCTCCTTCTCTGGCTTGAATCCATTCAGCCCCATTTAGCCTATGTTGTAAGACGTTAATTATCCCCATCCAGGTGTTGATTTCTTCTTGGTGAGCGATAGCGAGCCAGCATTGTATGGAGAAAATCGGCTTCGCCGGAGACATTTATCTATCGAAAAATTTACAAATTTAGCTTGCTGTCAAAAACAGTTTTTAAAAATATGCTGGTGAGCGGTAATCGGCACCTGGATGGGGATAAACGTCTTCAAACAGTAAGCTGAATGGGGCCGAATTAATACAACCCTGAGAGAGAGAGATAGGAAAAAAACGAGGTGGGTGGTGGGCCCCCCTAACGATAAAAACTCTTGTGTGCCACCGGCTTTGTTGTTGGAGAGGCCAATATATGGATATATATATATGTATATTATATCAGCTACCCTACATTGACATGCTTGCACACATAAACTCACACAGAAGCTAGCATTCACAGATTCAGGCATACACAACATCTAAACATCATACATACTAAAGTACAATCACACACCCCTTCAAATGCATAGTTTTACATATTATACATATTTATACGTATGCACTCATGATATCACGCTTCTGCACATTGTATAACCTTCTATGTTTTCCTTATATTTCTTTCTCGCGCTAGGACACACTCAACTCAACTCTCAACGAACTAACAAATCCACATAATTATATGAACCCGCATACCATTTATTTTCACGGATGCATCCAAGGTCTACAGTATATAGACCTTGGATGCACCCACGCTCCACTGCCAACTACATCGCTCTATGTTTGGTGTGTCTTTCAATAACAAATATTATTACTTTGAGACCTGAATTTTTTTGCATTGGTTATATATTATTGTCTGCACTTTATTTGATTTAATTTATCTATATGAACATTTATCGTATACAATTTAAATATCTATAACAATTTTGCTCATACAGGTCTAATATTTTATAAACATTATATATTAATTATTTCTTGTCGATTCGTGTGTTGCCTGTTTTGACATCTAGTATATATAAATATATTTATTATTTTTTTTTTAGTTTCCTCGCTAGACCTCCATCAAGCTTAAAAAAACACCACCCCCTTTCAAGATAAATTTGTAAATTTTTTGGTAGAATTTTTTTCCGACCGAAGGCCGATTATTTTTAAATTTAGAGGCACGCTACCGTTCGCCAGGAAAAAATCGACACCTAAAGGGCACGATTAGAGGTTTTAACATTGACAACAAAGTGAGGCGAAAAGTTTCAAAATCGTCAAACTAACGGAACGAACGTCTTAAAACCTCAAAACTAATATGCAAAACATGAGGGAGAAGGGGGTCCCTAAAAAGCAAGTAGTACCCCCTTAATAGGCTTAATTGTGTTAATTAGCGCAAATATCGATGGTCCAGCCAGTAAGGGTTTTGTTGACTATCATAAACCATGGCTTATTGGGGAACCTAAAGCCGGTATCACACGAGCGCTCTTTCCCTCAACATTTATCCTCAACAATGGTCTGGCAGCTTATGAGGTACACTTTTTATATATGTCTGTCACCTAAATTAATCTACCTCCAATCTAGTTTCCGATACCAGTACAAAAAATACCAGGAATTTTGCCATAAAATGTTGATCATCGAATGTTGACTATAAAAGCTCCCGGGTGATATCGGCTTAAGGGGAGATGGTTCACTTTTTGGGCGATTTTTGCATGTATATATTCATTATTTTTCTAGTTTCCTCCCTAGACCTCCATCAAATTTAAATAACATCCATTAGATCCCCCTTCTAGATTAATTTGTAAATTTTTCGGCAGAAAAATTTCCCGGCCAAAGGCCGGTTTTTCCAACATTACAGGCTCACTATCGTTCGCCAGGGAAAAAATCGACACCTAAATAGCACGAAAAGTCTAAATATTGACGAAGAAATGGGGCGAAAGGTCTTAAAATCGACCAACTAATGGGGCAAACATCTTAACATCTGATAATGAATGGGGATAAACATGAGGGAGAAAGTGGTTCAGAAAACAGGCCCATCCCCCCTTAAGCAGGACTTGTTATAGTTAATTGAGCATATTACTCTCAATTAGGCTTTCGCAAAACTGACTCTTGCTCAATGTACTTTGTTGACGTATTTTCCTTATTAGACACGACCAAAGGACTCTCTCTCTCTCTCTTTGTTTATTATATGCAGTGCGTATTTATATATACACACACACACACATATACTGTATATATATATATATATATATATATATATATATATATATATTAATATATATATATATATATATATATATATATATATTATATATATATATAAATATATACAGTATATATATATATATACTGTATATATATATATATATATATATATATGTATAGAGTACACTATATATATTTTATCAACTCTGCATAAGCAGAGTTTGGTTTCCCCCCCCCCCCCCCACCCCCCACCCCTGTATAGTGGGTACCACACAAAACAAAATTCTGTCGTCGTTGTTGTCATCCGTCTGTCTCTAAACTCCTCCTAGACCGTTGGACGGATTTTCACCGAATTTCATACGGACATTTGTTGCGTGAATGGGAACGTCAGTCAAAAAATATTTTTTTGAATTCATGCAGTAGTAATGATTTTAGGTCCAAAATTTGGTTTTACCCCCCCCCCAAAAAAAAAACAACCCTCCTGACCCCCTCCCCCACCCAGCATCTCGCTACGCATTTGCTAGGTTAAGTTAGTTTAGTTGGCACTAGAAGTGATGGTAGTAATATTTGGATTGATGGTGATAGTAGTGATGATGGTGATAATAGTAGTGATGATGGTTGTAGTTGTATTGATGATGATGATGACAGTAGTGATGATGATGACAGTAGTAGATATGATGGTGACAGTAGTAGATATGATGGTGACAGTACTAGTAGTAGTAGTGATGGTCATATTAGTAGTGATGATGGTGACAAATAATGATGATAGTTGTAGTGATAATAATTACAGTAGTGATGATGGTAGTGACGATGGAGTGAGTATTAGTGATGATGGTGAGTAGTAGTGAGGATGGTTAAAGTTGTAGTGATGATGACAATAGTTGTGGTGATGAAGATCATAGTATTGGTGATGATGGTGACAGTAGGATAAATGATGGTAATATTTGTGACAGTAGTAATGATGATGGTTATAGTAGTAGTGATGGTGTTAACAGTAGTAATGATGATTGTAAGATGGTGGTGATGATATTAGTAATGATGGTTGATAGTTGTAGTATCAATGATGATAGTAGTGATTAAGATGGTAGTGACAATGGTGACAGTAGGTGTGATGATGGTGAGAGTAGTAGCGATGATTGTAATTGTAGTAGTGATGACCATAGTTATAGTAATGACAGTAGTCGTAATGATTGTGGCAGTTGTAGTGATGATGGCAGTAGTAGTGATGATGGTGATTGATGGTATTAGTAGTGATGATGGTAACCCATCGCAGAGTTGGGTATGCCGTTTTGATTTTGGGCAAAACGGCACATCTATTTTATCAACTCTGCGTAAGCACAGTTTGGTATCCCCCCCCCCCCCCCCCGTATAGTGGGTACCACAAAAAAAAAATGTCTGTCGTCGTTGTTGTCGTCCGTCTGTCTCTAAACTCCTTCTAGACCGTTGGACTTGGACGGATTTTTACCAAATTTCACACGGACATTTGTTGCGTGAATGCGAAAAAATATTTTTTGAATTTATGCAATAGTTATGATTTTAGGTCCAAAATATGGTTTTACCCCCCCCCCCCACCTCCCAGACACCCCCCCACCAAACCAAGGCCACCTAGAGTACCAGGCCGCACGGATCGGACCTTTAAATTCTGTGACGTCGACAAAAGGAGTGCTGAAACGGTCACTACCCTCGCAGGTCAGTATACATTTTAGTGAGGTAGGGGGAGGTTGTCGCTGTGTTTCCAAACTATTTCCCCCTCATATATACTTTATAAGTACATTATTCCCTGTGATAGCTTCTCCATGATCATCAACAATGCCTTACACGTGTTCAGTGCCAAATTGCAAGGGGAATTACAGATCGGGATCGAAAGTGCACGTGTTAAGGTTCCCAAGGAATGCTGACCTTTCCAGCAAAGATAATGAAGGCAGAGACATTATATAACATTATGAAGATTATTTTAGGGCTTGAGAAGATAGGATTTAGTGTCATTAGCATTGTAACAGACAATAATGCAATCAATGGCAAAGCTGTATCACATTTTGCCAATCCACCAAAACTGTCCATTGTTTACCCACATCCAGCGCAAAGTACCAGACCTTTCTTTTTCCTATACGACGCTGTACATATTTTAAAATGCATCAGGAATAATTGGCTAGGACAGAAAGATGAAGAAAAAACTATGAAATTCCCACAGTTCCCCAAGTAAAAATGTCCGTAATGAATCTAATAAGATAATGTATGCCCCTTTCAGTACTCTCAAAAAACTGTATTTCTTAGAGGAAAATTTGCTCCTAAAGCAGGCCTATAGGCTCAACCTGAAAGCATTTTCCCCCTCCAACCTAGAGAGACAAAATGTCAAATTCGTTCTCCAAATGTTTAATGAGTATATAATTCAAGCCTTGCTCAATATTGGAAAACATAATGGCCTAACGTTATTTTCAGATGTTGCTAGGTACATCGAAGTGTTTCTTAATTGGTGGAATATAATGAATGTGAAATCCCCATTTAAAGGTCTTAGGCACAATAACAAGTTATCTTGTCCATTAACAAATAGTACAGATGATGACCGATATCAGTTCTTGGATAGTTTCCTTAAGTGGTTAGATGCGTGGGATAGTCTTCCAGGATGTGGGGGGAAACTGACTAGGGAAACAATTAGAGCTCTGAAACATACGACCCATGCAATATTAGAAATAACAAAATTTTTGCATAACAGAACTGAATATGACCTACATACTAACAGGAAAATTTCAACCAGACAATTTGGAAGCAAGATTTGGTCAGTATCGACAGTTAGCAGGAGGAAATTACAATATTTCTGTACGCCAAATATATGAGTGTGAGAAAAAGATACGGATGATGTCAGTGTTAAAACTTAGTTTACCCATACTCGACAAGGGTCATTTTAAAGGATTTTGAAGAAATTGACTATGAGCAAGTAAAAACAGATGAGGAAATTGATTTTGGTTTATGTCATACGAATGTTGAAGTTTGTAAGGAGGATATTGACAGGTGTGAAGACATCATCCCCGTTATAGTTTATTTAGCTGGCTATTGTTGTTACTCCGTGATAAAGAAAATGAAATGTAATGCTTGTAAAGAAATGATTACGTGTTCAGATAGTGCTGAAGAAATCCCAGAAAATCTAAGGTACATTGCTGGAATTAGCAGAGGTTCTCTTATATACCCAGATAGTGTGACTGCGAACATGGTCATGTATAACTATATTGTAATTAACAAAATTGCTAAGCTTCCTGCCTTTCGCAATGCTACTAGCCAAAGAAATATAGCAACACACCTCACAGTTACGGCTTTAGCAGATGCTGATCTCCTGTTCCCTAGTGATATCTGTGAAAATGGTCATAGCACCGAAAAAATAGAAAGTATGGTGGTATATGCTTCAACAAATGCAATTTTAAATAATTACTGTGCTAAAGAAAATAACATCCCAACAGCTAGCAGAGCTAATAAGATTGTAGGTGTGAAGAGAAAGCTTCAAACCCTAGAGAAATAGATAATGTGTACTGTATTGCATAGTATATAATATGATATCGTGTGTGTGTGTGTGTGTGTGTGTGTGTGTGTGTGTGTGTTACAGTAAATATATTGTTCATCTTCATACATATAGTATATAATTAAGTTACTTATATATATTTGTTCAGGAATATTGGATGTCAGTAATTGGCTCTTCAGTAAGGTTGTATATGTGTTTGTATATAATATAGTAATGTATATATCATTGGCTCTTCAGTAAGGTTGTTTATGTCTTTGTATATAATATAGTAATGTATATATCATTGGCTCTTCAGTAAGGTTGTTTATGTCTTTGTATATAATATAGTAATGTATATATCATTGGCTCTTCAGTAAGGTTGTTTATGTCTTTGTATATAATATAGTAATGTATATATCATTGGCTCTTCAGTAAGGTTGTTTATGTGTTTGTATATAATATAGTAATGTATATATCATTGTCTCTTCAGTAAGGTTGTTTGTCTTTGTATATAATATAGTAATGTATATATCATTGTGATTTATTTTACTCCAATATAACAAAGTAATGAGATATACTTATAATAAGTTTTAATCTTGTACAACTACTTGTTCAAGGTATAAGTCATATGCAAGAAATAACCAAAACATGTTGTTATGATATCGGTATCATAATATAGAGTATAATAAAGTAAGATATAGGTAGATAGTGGTTTTGCGTACACCTTAAACGTAAAATATATAATTTGTTTGTACGTTAATTTAAAATTTAACAGAAAAGAATAAAAGGGAGTATTAATAAAATGGGGACAGAGCTCGGGCAGTGGATGTAGCACCCCATTGCCTACGTCACAGAATGGTCGACACGGCCTGGTACTCTAGGTGCCTTGACCAAACCCTCCTGACACCCCCCCCCCAAGCAATGATGGCGTTCTGGGAGCGAAAACATCTCACTACGTATTTGCTAGGTTAAGTTAGTTTAGTTGGCACTAGAAGTAATGGTAGTAATATTTGGATTGATGGTGATAGTAGTGATGATGGTGATAATAGTAGTGATGATGGTTGTAGTTGTATTTATGATGATGACAGTAGTGATGATGATGACAGTAGTAGATATGATGGTGACAGTAGTAGACATGATGGTGACAGTACTAGTAGTAGTAATGATGGTCATAATAGTAGTGATGATGGTGACAAATAATGATGATAGTTGTAGTGATAATAGTGACAGTAGTGATGATGGTAGTGACGATGCATGGTGTGAGTGTTAGTGATGATGGTGAGTAGTAGTGAGGATGGTTAAAGTTGTAGTGATGACGACAATAGTTGTGGTGATCAAGATCATAGTAATGGTGATGATGGCAGTAGTAGTGATGATGGTGACAGTAGGATAAATGATGGTAATATTTGTGACAGTAGTAATGATGATGGTTATAGTAGTAGTGATGATGTTAACAGTAGTAATGATGATTGTAAGATGGTGGTGATGATATTAGTAATGATGGTTGATAGTTGTAGTATCAATAATGATGGTAGTGACAATGGTGACAGTAGTAGTGATGATGGTGAGAGTAGTAGCGACGATTGTAAATGTAGTAGTGATGATGATCATAGTAATGGTGATGATGAAAGTAGTCGTGATGATTGTGGCAGTTGTAGTGATGATGACAGTAGTCGTGATGATGGTGATTGTGATTGATGATGGTATTAGTAGTGATGATGGTAACCCATTGCAGAATTTGGTATGCCGTTTTGATTTTGGGCAAAACGGCACGTCTACTTTATCAACTCTGCATAAGCAGAATTTGGTATCCCCCCCCCCCCCCCCCCCCCCGTATAGTGGGTAACACACAACAAAAATGTCTTGTCGTTGTTGTCGTCCGTCTGTCTCCAAACTCCTCCTAGACCGTTAGACGGGTTTTCACCAAATTTCACACGGACATTTGTTGCGTGAATGCGAACGTCAGTCAAAAAAGATTTTTTGAATTTATGCAATAGTTATGATTTTAGGTCCAAAATATGATTTTACCCCCCCCACCTCCCAGACGCCCCCCCTCCGCCCAAACCCTCCTGACCCACCCCACCCAGCAATGATGGCGTTCTGGGAGCGAAAACATCTCGCTACGTATTTGCTAGGTTAAGTTAGTTTAGTTGTTGTTGTTGTTGTTGTTGTTGTTGTTCCCCAAGCTGCCTGGCCGAACAGCCTCAAGGCCCCGAGCAAGGCCAAGGCCATAACCGAGCGCCCCCACAGAACCCTCCCCGCCAACCACAATAAAGCCTGGGTGACCGAAGCCACTCCATGGCCGGGAGCTGAGGGGCGCGGAAACGCCCGGGAAACCAAATTCCCACCCAGGGCCCTGTGCCCCTCAGCAATTATGAAGAGAAAGTTGAGGGGCAAAGGAAAAATGTGACGCTTTGGCTTCCAATCTTGGTAGATTGGGAGGTCAATCCATGGATGAGACGCCGTCACTTGAGAGCTAGAAAATATATAAGTAAAAGGAACAGTCAGAGTAAGCTATGGGTATGGCAGAGATCGCTCAGTTCTCACTCTGATAGACCAGCCCATCACCAATGTTAGTTTAGTTGGCACTAGAAGTGATGGTAGTATTATTTGGATTGATGGTGATAGTAGTGATGATGGTGATAATAGTAGTGATGATGGTTGTAGTTGTATTGATAATGATGACAGTAGTGATGATGATGACAGTAGTAGATATGATGGTGACAGTAGTAGATATGATGGTGACAGTACTAGTAGTAGTAATGATGGTCATAATAGTAGAGATGATGGTGACAAATAATGATAATAGTTGTAGTGATAATAATGACAGTAGTGATGATGGTAGTGACGATGGTGTGAGTATTAGTGATAATGGTGAGTAGTAGTGAGGATGGTTAAAGTTGTAGTGATGACAATAGTTGTGGTGATGAAGATCATAGTAATGGTGATGATGGCAGTAGTAATGATGATGGTGACAGTAGGATAAATGATGGTAATATTTGTGACAGTAGTAATGATGATGGTTATAGTAGTAGTGATAATGTTAATAGTAGTAATGATGATTGTAAGATGGTGGTGATGATATTAGTAATGATGGTTGATAGTTGAAGTATCAATGATGATAGTAGTGAATAAGATGGTAGTGACAATGGTGACAGTAGTAGTGATGATGGTGAGAGTAGTAGCGATGATTGTAATTGTAGTAGTGATGATGATCATAGTAATGGTGATGATGAAAGTAGTCGTGATGATTGTGGCAGTTGTAGTGATGATGGCAGTAGTAGTGATGATGGTGATTGTGATTGATGATGATATTAGTAGTGATGATGGTAACCCCTCGCAGAGTTGGTTATGCCATTTTGATTTTGGGCAAAACGGCACATCTACTTTATTAATTTCACCACAACACCAAACACCCCCAATGAAATTAATTAAAGTATATATGATCCGCCGGGATTCGAACCCGGGTTATCACACAGATTTTTGCCACCTTAACCATTACACCACCAGGACGGTTAGAGGTTTATGCACACGCCTACAACTTATTATCCATTCTCGAATACTGGATATTAATCTAATCATGTTCATACTCCCAACCGCGCTCTGGTAGGCCTAATGTTTAAGTGAGAGGAAAGAATATTCATGGGGCACAGATCATATAGACCGGCCTAGCGACGAAATATCCCTGAACCTACTGATAATCTATATTTTATTAATTTCACCACAACACCAAACACCCTCAATGAAATTAATTAAAGTATATATGATCCGCCGGGATTCGAACCCGGGTTATCACATACAGATTTTTGCCACCTTAACCATTACACCACCAGGACGGTTAAAGGTTTATGCACACACCTATATATATACTGTATATATATAATATATATATATATATAATTATATATATATATATATATATATATATATATATATATAAATATATATATATATATATTATATATATATATATTATATATATATATATATATTATATATATACAGTATATATATAGGTGTGTGCATAAACCTTTATATATATATATATATATATATATATATATATATATATATATATATATATATATATAATTATATATATATATATATATATATATATATATATATATATATATATATATATATATATAGTTATGCCCACGATGCGATTTGCATCAGTACAGACCAGCAATAATACCGCACCACAGGGACACAGCAAGCCCAGGGAGAGAGGATCAGGACACCCTTCATGTCCGCAGACGCCCCCATACGTCCAAACGAAAAACAAGAATGCCGCCGGAGGCCGACAACAACAACAACGGATTGTGCCTTTCTAGCTCGCACAATAATCAAACCAGCATATGCAGAACTAAGACAGACTATGTCACTCAACCTGGCAAAATTAAGCCAACTATGTTCGATACTAGCACCTTCATGTCTGAAGACTAGAACAGTCCTAGGTACTAGACTGGGAATACTAGGTTTGATACTAGGCACTAGGCCCAAACATTTGTAGCACCAAGTGTTGTTGGTATGTTGGTAGTCTTGCTACGTTCGAGACTATTATTCTTGTTGATGGGTGGTATTGTTGATGGTTTCTTGTTTGGTGGTGAATTTTCCTGCTCTGGTTGCTGTTTTCTTTTCGGTTCCTTGCTTCTTCCTTGTTTGTCCGGGGTGTGGTGGCTTGCGTCATTCTCTGGTTCTTTGTTCCTTTCTCTTTAGTTTCTCCTTCGGTTATTCTCCTCCGTTTTTCTTGTGCCTAACAAGAAAAACGGAGGAGAATAACCGAAGGAGAAACTAAAGAGAAAGGAACAAAGAACCAGAGAATGACGCAAGCCACCACACCCCGGACAAACAAGGATGTCATGGTGGTTATCTATAATTTGGGTATTTTAATTTACACTTTTAATAACTAACACACATACTTCTTACAGGTTCTACCAATATTTGTAACTTGAATATTGTATTTCAACTTCTTGCCAAAGACTCAATTCTGCATTGATGAATATATTTTGAAGTGTTTCCATTAATTTACCTATGTGACTTTGCTCTCATTATTTATGCATTCCTAATATTATTTATGTATGTATTGTATGCACCATTTCTACACCTATTTTATATATTTGTTTTCTATGTGTATGAAGGAGACAAAAGGCAGGTTGTCTGTAACGAATGTCTCCCACAAAGCTAAAAGAGTGACAGAGCCAAATTCAAGGGACGTTGGGGTCAAAATGCATGGATACACGAAGATTAACACCTTACGAGCGGCCTATGCGGTTTATTTATGTGTACCGCCCAGCGGGGTGTTTTTAGCCAAAATAGGGCTGTTTACGTGATCATTTACATGCCTAAATAAGACCCAGAACGTAAAACAAGTATCTATCCCTGAAAGGGCATAAACAGAGCTTTCGAATGACACCATAACGATCCTTGTATGATGGATAGTTTTCTTGCAATAACCGTGCAACGCGAGTGCAAAAAGCAGGTAATTCGGTACTTTCGGTACATAATTGAGTATTTAGCGAGTGAGAGAGGGAGGAGGGAGCTGAGATTTGTGTCAGTAGGTTCGCCGCGGTGGTCTGGAGCAGTCATACGCTCGCTAGTCTCCTGCCACCACTTGTCTCTCTCTCTCAGCCACATTACGTGCTGAAATTGCCACTCGAGTTATGTCGAGCGCCGCCACATAGTCCAGCTTTATTTAACTCGACTTAAGTGGTGAGCCGCTTTTTAAGGGTTAAAGCAGTTTAATACATAGGATGAAGGAAAGATTGATTGAGGGAGAGAGTTCCAGAGTTCACTGAGGAAATTTACCAATTCTTGGGTTGGAGAAAAGGACCGAATAGGAGTGAAACTGTGGTGAAAGGTGGGTGCCTCGCGCTCTCCTAAGTGAGGGTGTATGCACTGAGAGAGCTCTGAAAAACAGTTGATAGTTGTAATAGCGATAGAAGAGTGAAATAGATGCAACCTTTCGGGGTGTGGAAAAAGATTGTAGGAAACTAGTAAGAGGGAGTTGATGAGGCAAAATGCTTTTGATTCGACGCATTCAAGAAGTGCGGTATGGGTGGAGCCTCCCTTCACATGAGAAAAATACTCAATACAGGGTGTTACATCCTGGGATATATAAACACTGGGCTCTTTCTATTGGACTAGGTATGCGTCAACAAGCAACAACGGAAAACGCTAGATCCAACCCTTATCTATAAACCCAGGCAACAAACCACCCTAAACCGTCAAGAGTCCTGCCTGGACAACGAGGTATCCTATGACTCGGTTACAGGGTGCACGCGCTATAGACTGCTGATAGTCAAGCAGGCTATATAAAAGATTACACAATTAAGTTGACTTAAAGCTTCAAGGAAAAGATAGATGACGGAATTAAATTGCAGAAACAATTTAATAACAAACTAGAAGAAAGTACATTTAACGTTACGTTAATTAATACAACTAATCACCCCTGCGTGAAAGAAGGTGAAAGCAAACAGTCCTCAAAACATCGTACAGGTAGACAAGATGCGGGTCTCTAAACTGCATGCGGCTACTGTAGGGTCTGATGCTTAGCAAAGAAAGTACGTTACGGATTTAGAGAACTCTTAACTCATAAGCAGGAATAAATACTAGTGATAGGCCATACAGTGTATAATGGCATAGGTATAATTAAATAAAGGTAGCAACTCGCAACATAACCACATACAGGTGTGCTTCTCACTCTTAGTCAGGGAAGCCTGCTCGGACAGAGTCTCTAAGCCACACCCTGACTCACAATGCTCACAAAAACGGTAAACTGTGGCACAATAACAAGCATACAGAGATAATAAACCCCTAGCTGTTAATCTGCCAGGTGGCAGAGGTCTAGCCGGAAGGATATAGGCTTCGGATACCCGGGCTGAGCCACCTGCTCTAGCCTAGGGATGTTCCCAAGTCTGTGCGCCACATTACTCTAATTGAAAGGGTGCTCTCTTGAGAGACTCAGATCGCAACTATCTGACTCTCTCCTGGCGACCCTAAAACAAAAGCAAGACGTGCTAGCGCAGTGCTAAGTGGACTAGGCAAGGGCCATCACACAACACAACCTAGACACACAGGGACACAGACAAGAAAATGCCCCCAGACTCCCACGGGTATCCTAGTAAAGTCGTGCGGGTCCACAGGACTTGCACCAGCAGACTTTACTTAAAGGATCGCAAAAAGCCTCCCCTCCGGTCTAGCCCCTGCTAACCTGACACAAGAACACACTAGCAAGCATGAAACCACCAAATATGAGACAACAAAAAAGCTTCCTAGGTCTCATTAACAATTACATCTCTGCATAAGGCCCAAAATCCTATCTAATTATCTGAGAGCTCGTCGTTAATACAATAATAGATATAAGGTCTATCAAGGGGATGGGATAATTAAATAGATTGGTGAAGTAGCGGAAGGAAGGTATACAAAGTAAGAGAGAAAGTTTCTAAGTGGGGTTGAGAGGGATAGATATCAAGGGGGTCCGAAGGGTACGACAGTGAGGTGAGCTCTGAGTCTTGAATCTGTCTGGACCCCGCACTAGGCATGCAGAATACATCCCAGGCTTGGCAACACTCAACACAGTTGCCGGGTCAAAATCGTCTACCCCGTGCGTGAGTCGAAACTAAGCCTAACGTTGCCATTAAATGCATTTGGCAACATCAGGCTCGTCCAAAGCTAGACTCTCCGCGCGAAGCAATGTCCCCCAGCCGGTCTCTCTCTCCCGCTCGTCTTCTCCCACTCTCACTAGACTTACATCTTATATATTATAATGAAACAATCAACTATCGAGAATAAAATATACTAAGATGCGTTGGTTAAGAATAAGGGCAGCTACAAGCTGTGAAACAACATAAGAATATCCCAGACATTAGTTACATTGTCGTAGGATATATACTAAGGAAAAGCCGGCCGGCCGGCTGCCACCAGCCGGTTTCTAAACGGCTGGGCAGCCGACGCGCGCGCATGCCCGCACGTGGCTACTATGCACAAGCGTCACAAGGGGTGCACTGTGCCTCGATACAGAGCAAGAATCTGTGCGAGTGTGAAGAACCCACGGACACGGTTGAGCCCAACTAAGTTTTGGGAAGCTCTTTTAGCAAGAGTGGTAATATGATTTGTCCAAGAAAAGATGAAAAAGATACAACTAGAATATTGAGAGAAGATGAAGGGTTGATTTGTGTATTATTGAAGAATAATTGATAGTCTTGTGAAATATTGTGATGGAGAGATAGAGGGAGAAATTGGGTCTTGAAGGCATTGAAAGAAACAAGATTTTATCTACCCCAATCAGAAATAATTGATAGATCAGAAGATAGGCGTTCTATGGCCTCATCATGTTTGTTTTGGAGAGATTGCATGCTATGTTGATGTGAAAACTAGTTGAATAGTGTAAGGTAGAATGTTTGCATATGAGTGGATAGGACTAGACGTACAGTTGAGATCATTAATGAGTATTAGAAAGAGATTTGGAGATACAATAGAACCCTGAGGAACACCGGAGTTGATAGGTTTAGGAAGTGAACGATGGCCATCCACGTGATCCTGCTCAGCGACTTTGTATTTTCATACTAGTATACATTCATAGAAGTCAGTTACCATTGTACCTTATAAAAATTCTTAATTAAGATACCTGTGTTTGTATGAAGGCAAGGAACTGGAATGTTTCGAAAAGGGGCTCCGATCCTGACGCTTTTCTTGACTTACAGTTTGCTGGCTTAATAATCCAGAAGGGTTAATAGCCTCTGAAGTCTTATTTTAACCCTCTCGCATCTATAGGACGCGATCGAGTCATAACGCCATCCCTCCAAGAGTGCTCGTATGACGCAATCGCGTCATAATGCCACCTGTAAGTTAGAAATATTCGCCCAAAATAAGTTTATGACTCGATTTTGACTCAATTTGGACTGGTAAGTTAGGCATCAGTAAGTTACAAAGGAAGTATCTAGCAACCCCATAGCGTCCCTCTCTGAGGAGCGCGGGCCTCTGTAAAGTCAGTAGTTTCCTGGCCCCCAGACTGTGAGGCAGGGTCCCGGCCCTTTAAATTCTGAGAACCCTCCCTCTGGCCCACCATGCCTAGCTATAGGCAGGCAATTATGGATTATTTCATCTACCCAGTGAAAGTGTTTAGTGAATAATTCGAACTATATATGTATATAAGATGTTACTTGTGACTTTTGGTGACTGAGGGGAGTGAATCTTGGTTAACCCCTTGAGTATTGATGCAGTTTTGTCTAGGTATCATTGATGACTTTACACTATTTTTTGCTTGAAAGACAAATATATTTATCAATAAATACTGCCTACGAAATAAATACATTATAATCACGAAGATGTCACAGGAATGCTTACAGGAAGTATGGTAAGTACTCTATGGAATTTTAGTTATATTACAGTATATTATTATATATATATATATATATATTATATATAGCCTATATACAGTATATAACAGCCCCAAGGTCCCGAGCAAGCCCAAGGTCCCGAGCAAGCCCAAGGCCCATAATCGAGTATTTATATTATTATTATATTTTGTATTTTATTTAAATATTTATATATTTGATTTATTAGTTTTTATTTATTTTATTTTATTTATTTCATTTTGTTTATATTTATTTTATTTATTTTATATATATATACCGTATATATTTGTTTTGTTACCCTGTTCCCCAGGGTGTCTAGCAGATCAGCCCCAAGGTCCTGAGCAAGCCCAAGGCCCATAATCGAGTATTTATATTATTATTATATTTTTTATTTTATTTATTTTATTTATATATACAGTATATATATATATAATATATATATATATATATATATATATATATATATATATATATATATATATACGTATATACCCGGTATATATATATTTTTTTTTCTTTATTATTCCTGTTCCCCAGGCTGTCTAGCGGATCAGCCCCAAGGTCCCGAGCAAGCCCAAGGCCCATAATCGAGTATTTATATTATTATTATATTTTGTATTTTATTTAAATATTTATATATTTGATTTATTAGTTTTTATTTATTTTATTTTATTTATTTCATTTTGTTTATGTTTATTTTATTTATTTTATATATATATACCGTATATATTTGTTTTGTTATTCCTGTTCCCCAGGGTGTCTAGCAGATCAGCCCCAAGGTCCTGAGCAAGCCCAAGGCCCATAATCGAGTATTTATTATTATTATATTTTTTATTTTATTTTTTTTTATTTATATATATATATGTATATATATATATATATATATATATATATATATATATATATATATATATATATATATATATATATATATATATATATATATATATATATATATATATACCCGGTATATATATATTTTTTGTTTTCTTTATTATTCCTGTTCCCCAGGCTGTCTAGCGGATCAGCCCCAAGGTCCCGAGCATGCCCAAGGCCCATAATCGAGTACTTATATTATTATTATATTTTGTATTTTATTTATGTTATTTATTTTATTTATATATACAGTATAATATATATATATATATATATATATATATATATATATATATATACATATATATTTGTTTGTAAGTAGCAAATGGAAGGAATGTGTAAGAGAGTATGGGTCTGTGGGTTCAAGGATTGTGTGGGTGAGAATGAAAGTAGGAATACAAACGTGGGTGATTGTATGCGTGTATGCCCCGACAGAGGATATACTTGAAAGAAAGAAAGAGGAGTTCTGGATGAATGTGGAGGCGTGCCTGGAGAAGTTTGACAAGAACGAAAGAATATTTCTGATTGGGGATATGAATGGTAAGGTGGGTGATAGGAAAGTTGAGGGAGTGGTGGGAGGGTGGGGGGTACCATCAGAGGTGAATGGGAATGGTAGTGCACTTGTGGACGTAAGTGTGGGGAGGAGGCTGTGGATAGCCAACACCTTCTTCCGACACAGAATGATCCACAGGTACACGTGGAAACGGATGTTGACGATGAAGGATAAGACAGTGGTGGAACGAAAGTCATTGATTGATTATGTATGTGTGGATGAACGAATGAAGAAATCTGTGATGGATGCTAGGGTGTATAGGGGTATTGGAGGGGGTCTGTCTGATCATTATGTAGTGGTAGCTAAGGTTAGGATACAATAGAAGTGGGTGAGGAGAGCGGGAGGGAGGCGAGAGGAGGGTGGAATGGTGAGGAGGGTGGAGAGGTTGCAGGAGGAGGAAGTCAGGGAGGAGTACAGGAGAGCAGTGGAAAGACGACTAGGTGGGTTCGACCTGGAAGTTATGGAGGAAGTGGAGGAGATGAGCAAGGTGTTTAAGGATGAGATCTGTGCAGCATGTGAGGAGGTGTGTGGAGTGAGGAGAAGAGGGAGGGGAGTGAAAGGTACAGCATGGTGGACAGAAGAGGTAAGAATAGCTGTGGAAGAAAAGAAGAAAGCATATAGAGAGTGGTTGGGTAGTAGAGGGAATGAAGATTCCGAGAGACAGAAACGAGCGAGGTACGTGGAGAGTAAGAGGGTGGTGAAGAGAGTAGTGAAGGAAAGTAAGAGAAGAGTAGATGAGGAATTTGGAAGGAATCTGAGTGTAAAATGGAGGGAGAGTAAGAAACTGTTCTGGAAAGAAGTCAAGAAAGTTAGGGAAGGTAGCAAGGGAAACAGTAAGGGTGTGAAAGATAAGAATGGGAGAATGCTAGCCGAGAAGCAAGAGAGAGTCGAAAGATGGAGGGAGTACTTCAGTGAGTTGCTAAATGAAAGGAATGAAGAGCCAGCAAACATAGCTGGATATGGTATGGGAGGGAGAAGAAGAGAAGTAGTGGAGGAGGAGGTGGGGATCAGGAGGTCAGAAGTGTGGGAAGCCATGAAAAGAGTGAAGTTGGGGAAAGCACCAGGAACAGATGGAGTGTGTGGGGAAATGTTGAGGTATGGTGGTGAGATAGTGATAGAATGGGTATGGAAAATGTGCAAACTAGCATGGGAGAAGGGGAGTGCACCCGATGACTGGAAGACTGGCATAATAGTCCCCCTATATAAGGGCAAAGGAGAGAGGAGTGTGTGGTAACCACCGAGGAATATGTCTTCTAAGCGTAGTAGGGAAGGTATACAGTAGGGTAGTGATTGAGAGAGTGAGAGTGAGAATGGAGAAATGGATAGGCGACGAGCAGGGAGGTTTTAGGAAGGGAAGAGGATGTGTAGATCAGATTTTTACCCTGAATTGTGTTGTGGAGAAGTATCTGGAGAAGAAACAAAAGGTGTATGTTGCCTTTATGGACTTGGAGAAGGCCTATGACAGAGTGGATAGAGAAGGTTTGTGGAAAGTACTTAGAATATACAGAGTAGAGGGCAAGTTGCTGAAAGCAGTGAAGAGCATGTATGAGGGTGCAAAGGCGGCAGTACGTGTGGAGAGTGAGCAGAGCGAGTTCTTTGACCTGAATGTTGGTTTGAAACAGGGGTGTGTGATGTCCCCGTGGTTGTTTACTGTATATATGGATGGAGTTATGAAAGAAATACTATCAAGAGCAGTGGATGTTGGTGTATCGCTGAAAAGGGAGGGAATTGAGTGAAAGCTACCTATACTGCTGTTTGCGGATGATACAGTTCTGATGAGTGATAATGAATGGGAGTTGCAGGGTCTGGTAAATGAGTTTGGAACAGTGTGCGAAAAACGGAATTTGAAGGTAAATACGGGGAAGAGCAAGGTTATGGTCTTCGAAAGGGGTGAAGTCACAGAGTGTGAGGTGAAGCTGAACGGTCAGGCTATGGAGATCGTCAACTCTTTTAACCCTTAAAAAGCGGCCCACCACTTAAGTCGAGTTAAATAAAGCTGGACTATGTGGCGGCGCTCGACATAACTCGAGTGGCAATTTCAGCACGTAATGTGGCTGAGAGAGAGAGACAAGTGGTGGCAGGAGACTAGCGAGCGTATGACTGCTCCAGACCACCGCGGCGAACCTACTGACACAAATCTCAGCTCCCTCCTCCCTCTCTCACTCGCTACATACTCAATTATGTACCGAAAGTACCGAATTACCTGCTTTTTGCACTCGCGTTGCACGGTTATTGCAAGAAAACTATCCATCATACAAGGATCGTTATGGTGTCATTCGAAAGCTCTGGTTATGCCCTTTCAGGGATAGATACTTGTTTTACGTTCTGGGTCTTATTTAGGCATGAAAATGATCACGTAAACAGCCCTATTTTGGCTAAAAACACCCCGCTGGGCGGTACATATAAATAAAAACCGCATAGGCCGCTCGTAAGGTGTTAAGTATCTGGGCAGTGTGTTGAGTAAAGATGGGACTATGGATGAAGAGGTGCGGGAGAGGGTACAACAGGGGAAGAGGGTTGTAGGAACGCTAAAAGCAGTAACAAGAAATAGGGTGGTCAGTATGGAAGTGAAGAAGTCCTTGCATGACAGTGTGGTAATCCCGACACTGACTTACGGAAGCGAAGCATGGACGTTGGTTGAGAGACTCAGACCAAGAGTGAGAGCAGTGGAAATGAATTACTTAAGGAGTGCGTGCGGAGTTACATGGAGGGATAGACAGACTAATGAGGAAGTAAGAAGGAGGTGTGGTGTGGAGGTAGATGTGCTGGAAAGTGTGAAAAGGAACAACTTGAGATGGTTCGGCCATATGGAACGTATGGAAAGCGAGAGAATGACTAAGAGGGTGTACGAGAGCGAGGTGGAGGGACAGAGGGGGAGAGGTAGACCGAATATGAGGTGGAAGGATGGAGTGAGGAACTACATGAACGAAGGCAGTGCTGGTTGGGGGGAGGGGCGTCGACTGACTGGGGACAGAGGTTCATGGGGGCGGTTCGTTCGTGGCCACCCCTTCGGGGATCACGGCGTCAGGCAATAGATAGATAGAGATAGATATATATATATATATATATATATATATATACCGGTATATATATATATATATATATATATATATACGTATATACCCGGTATATATATATATTTTTGTTTTCTTTATTATTCCTGTTCACCAGGCTGTCTAGCGGATCAGCCCCAAGGTCCCGAGCATGCCCAAGGCCCATAATCGAGTACTTATATTATTATTATATTTTGTATTTTATTTATGTTATTTATTTTATTTATATATACAGTATAATATATATATATATATACTGTATATATACGTATATACCCGGTATATATATATATTTTTGTTTTCTTTATTATTCCTCTTCCCCAGGCTGTCTAGCGAGCCCAAGGCCCATAATCGAGTATTTATATTATTATTACATTTTTATTTTATTTATATATTTATTTATTTTATTTTATTTATTTCATTTTATTTATATTTTTATTTCATTTATATTATATATATATATATATATATATATATATATATATATATATATATATATATATATATATATATATATATATATATATATATATATATATATATATATATATATATATACGTATATATATATTATATTTATATATTTATATAAATTTTGTAGATTGTGGCAAAGATATACAACTGTATAAACATTCTCATATATTTACATAACAATAACAATGCATGGAAACAATTGCGCATAGCTCGCGAACCAATAACGCTATATTATTTTTGTTTTCACCATTAGAAAGAGCATAATTTTTTGATGACGGTGATATATACAGTTATATACGTATCCGAGCAAATAAACCAATGCCGAGGTGGGGAACAGCTCGGAACCCGGCTAGCATTGGCGGAAAAGAGACGGGTGAAGCACAAATATTCGCATTTTGACTCTTCAATTCAAATATTCATAGCGCAAAAAGTATTTGTCCTAGGAACTTCTAGTTTGTTTTATACTCATCAGCATTATTTGCCGTATTCATACAGCTTAAATTTAAAACCATACACTTCGTAGCAACGAAATAAATCGAAAATGTTATAAACCATATATATTTTTTTTTCGGTCACTGCATGGAAACAATTGCGCATAGCTCGCGAACCAATTACGCTATATTATTTTTGTTTTCACCATTGGAAAGAGCACAATTTTTCGATTCTGGTGATATATACAGTTATATACGTATCCGAGCAAATAACGCAACCACGAGGTGGGGAACAGCTCGGAACCCGGCTAGCATCGCCGGAACAGAGATGGGTGAAGCATAAATATTCGCATTTTGGCTCTTCATTTCAAATATTCATAGCGCAAAAAGTATTTGTCCTAGGAACTTCTAGTTTATTTTATACTCATCAGCATTATTTGCCGTATTCATACAGCCTAAATTTAAAACCATACACTTCGTAGCAACGAAATAAATCGAAAATTTTATAAACCATATCAATCAAAAAACATTTTTTTTTCGGTCACTGCTTGAGAACTATTGAAGATAAACAATTTCTGTTTTCAGATTTGGAAAGAGGAGAAAAAATACTATTATTTGAGCAAAAAAACAATATATGGTCATCACTCACAATTTAGAGCTAGGACGGTGTGAAGACAATTGCATGGGAAATAATTGTATTCCGGACTCATTTACACTTTCATATTTCGATATATTTAAAAAAAAAATGTTTTATCACGTACTATAACTATTCCTCTTTCCATTGACATATGATACATCACAATAAACAGCATTCAGTGGATGAAAATACAAAAAAACACAAGGCTTCGAAAACTCGCCCAGCCTGATATTTCATGGCAAATTAGAGAATGTCTTACCGTAAGTTAGATAATTAAGTTGCTGGATGCGGGAGGGTTAACTAACTAACTGGATAAAGGAGGGACTGAAGTGGCCGAAAAGGGGCTCCAGTCCTGACGCTATTCTTGACTTACAGTGTGCTGGCTAAATCATTCAGAAGGGTTCATAGCCTTTGCAGTCCTGATTTAATTAAATCAATTAACTAAATAATAATATACTAAACTACTTAAGCTATTCATGGAATATTTGTCTCCTTGTATTTCCCGTGTACAGTACATGCATATTGAACTACTCATTCTCCCTGTTTAGAAGAACCTATTTATAACAATGCCTCCCATAACAATATATATATACAGTATATATATATTTATATATATATATATATATATATATATATATACTATATATATATATATATATATATATTATATATATTATATATATATATATATATATATATATATATATATAATTATATTATATATATATATATATATATATATATATATATATATATATATATATATATATATATATATATATATATATATATATAAATATATATATATACAGTATATAATTATACTATATATACACACAATATCTAGGCTATACACTGCATATACAAAAGAGGGAGACAGAAAAAATAGCTAGACAAACAAATAGATAGATAGGGAATCGATTCAATTGATATATTGGTGTCGTTGATCATACACGAAATGAATGCAATGCACGAACGAATATTAAATATATATAAGAAATAGTGTGTAAATAAGAGAGAGAGAGAGAGAGAGAGAGAGAGAGAGAGAGAGAGAGAGAGAGAGAGAGAGAGAGAGAGAGAGAGAGAGAGAGAGAGAGAGAAGGGGGGGGGGCGGTCAAGGGGTTATAATATGTTGGTCTGGTATATAATGGACATAATGAGCCTCAGAGCCTTCACTATACTAACAGTCTCCGTGCCACACTGTAAAGCTTATGGAACCCTTGGCATCAGTACAATTCATCCATAGCCATTTACAATAGCTCATATGGGGATCGTTCATAACTACAGTATTTAAATTACATACAGTTAACCCTTTTTGAGCACTGGAGGACGCGATCTCGTACTTAAGATATATTATAAACCTTTGTGACCATCAGGGATGTTTAGAAACCTTTAGTTTAATTACTTCAACCTCTGCAGTTATCTTTGAGCGAGTTGTGGGCACAAAACAAATGTAGGAGAGACAATTGTGGCGCCCCCTGCTGAAGTGAGGCAAACAACGAACATAAAGAAATGAGAAAACAGCGTTTGAAAGTTCCCGCTCTCCCTCTCAACCCCCGTGACTTGCCTCCCTCCCACCACCAGGGAGGGAGGGAGGCAGGCGCCGGTAAGGGGTCGGTTGCCTCGCTACGAACTGGCAAACGCTATTTTCTCATAATACATAATAGGAATAATGTAAATAATGATATTAATAGTAATATTAACGTTTTGTGGTACAAATATTTATATAATTTATTATATTTTAATTTATTGTATCACAATGAAAATGTATTCACTTACTGTTGTTGGTTAGGAAGTCTGGGCGATGAGTGCAGTACAGAGATACTGGGAGATGAGTGTGGAGATATTGGGAGATGAGTGCGGAGATACTGGGAGATGCGTGCTGAGAGGCTGAGTGACGAGACTGATGTGACCCTGACCCTTCACTTAAACACATTATGTATAATAGGCACTTGAACTTATCGATAAACACTTTACCACATTATATGTAAAAATAATAACTGAATATACACTTGTGTTGGCTTCACACACTTATTTATATCGCACAAGGCACTTTCAATATTGATTATTCTTTGCTTATTATATTACCTGAAAACTAAATCAGTTTCTGTGTTCTTGTATATTTATTGATAATCAAAAAAGCCTCTCTCACCCTCGGCTTCCTCGTCATTATCAACATTACCCATCGGGTTAGGGTCATCAGCTACAGCCTCATCATCCGAATCTGGGTCATCACCATCAGACTCTGCCTCAGCCTCATGAGTAACACCCAGTATACTGTCCCAGTACCTACGCCGGATGTAGGGTGGCACCAGGTCTCCCACAAGTACTTTTAGGTCCACCAACTTGGGTTTCGCCAGAGGGATGGGTTTGGTGTATTTCTGGGGAACATCATCGAGTGAGAGGTTGAAGGCTTTGTCTGCCCTCGGACCAGAACCCTTCACAATCCTCACAGATTCCCCCAAACCGTCTTCAATGGTGGCATAACTCGAGTCACAAGCGAAGCCAGTCGGGATGGTGTGGGACAGACGGAAGTAGGTTGCATCTATGAACCTAATAGTGGTGGGGTTGCGTCGAGTACATAACTTCTTAAGGCAGTCATAATCTTTGAAGTCTGTTTGTTGCATTTTCACAACCTCAAAGGGGTTAGACCTCTCACCTCCAGTCTTCCGGGTGGCCTTAATGATTTTGATGTGTTCATCAGGCGTGAAAATGTAATTCAACTTCCTCATGTTCTTTTCAATAAGGGCAAAATCTCTATCTGCAGCCATGTAAGTATGACCAGACCTGAAATAGACTTGATGAATTTCCTTGAATCTGCCAGAATGAATGAAGGAGAGGTAGAAGAGCAGCAGTGTAATGTTTCTGTTCTGCCCTGAACAGTTATCAGAGAACATGTATAAGGTGTTTTAAATGGATTTTTTGTTTTCCCTTACTCTTAAGAGTCTTCCCGCAGTCCGCCGTGGGAACTCTTAAGAGTCTTCCCGCAGTTCCCGGGTTAAGCTCGGTTGCCCTAGTGGTCCCGTATACCGGGGTCGAGGAGGGCGGCGCAGGTAGGAGTCCCTCCGGGCTGGACACGGCTCGATGGCCGAGTTAATTTGTTGTTGTTGGCCCACCTGGGTTAGGGTGGAAATACCCACGTAGAACACATGTGGACAAGGGAGAGATATCTAGAGAGAGAAAATACAGCTTTATAGTGGTCAATAAAGTAGGCATGCGTAATTAGGCGGCAGTGCAATTATCATTATCATGGTGATAGACTGTGTTGGGTACGCACCTGGGGCGAGCCCATGACGCAAGGCATTGGCGCTTCCGAGGGGTGATCAGGTCGTCGTCCATGCATGCACAGCTGTCGCCTGCCTGGTTGCAACGGAAAAAAAAGATAGGATCATGTGAACTGTACTCCGAGAAGGAAGTGTCTTGATGAGGCGTGTAGAAGGCGTGTGGAGGGAGGCTAGAAAAGAAAAACAGGCTGGATTATGTAATGCAAGGTTTAGGGAAAAATAGATTGTGCGAGGTGGCGATTTCCTTATTATTCTACGGTTAGTAGGTCAGTCATCATGCGGGGTTAATATGTTTTAAGTAACAAGTAAAAAATGGTAAATGATACAATCAATATCTAAGTGGCACAGTTTTATATCTATACCCCTCATAATACAGAGAGCTAAGAGTTGTCTGCCCTCTTACTTCTTCTACAGGGGCTGTCACATATTCATTAATCATATTCATGGTATAACAATAAAATGGTAGTGACATAATCAATACAATAATTGGCATAGTCATATATCTGTACCCCTCATAATACAGAGAGTTAAGAGGTGGCTTTCCTCTTACTTTTCCTGCAGGGGTGGTCCTAGTTAAAGATAAACATATTCATTAATCATATACATGGTCTGCAGTCATGTTGCCTGTGGTGGATGCAGTTGGGTCCAGATGGAGCTAAACGCTTATGAAATTAATACAACAGTAATTACGACAGTCACAGGGACATGCATACAACGCGGCCATCACTGCTTACGTCATCAGAAAGCAAGGGGGTGGATATCATCTAGTATCGTAATAATGGTGGGGAGGAAAGAGATGTGGTTTGTATACTAAGAAGAATGTGAGTTGAAAAGTGTGGAGCATGTGGATTGGTGTGGAGGTCCAGTCTGGAGAGGTGGGAGGTGGTCGTCTGGGGTCGGCCATTTTGGGGGTGGGTTGTCCAGTGCCGGCTGCTGAGGCGATAAGCTTCTAATTGGGCTGGGGGGAGGAGTAGACGGGAAAGGCGGGATGTTGTTGTCCCTCTCTCTTTCCGACCGACCGTGTTGGTGAATGTCTGTCTGTCTGTCCGTCTGTTGCTTGGGTAGGAGATATATTTTAGTTACTTAGAAAGTTAGAATAAGGGGTAATGGGGCATGGGAGTACACATACACATACTGACAATGTAGAGGGATACCAGGTGTCTTCCCGGTCTTCCTCTCTTGAGATGATCGTCTGCAGATTGATCAGAATTAAGCATAGCATAGGTGCATCAAGAAAATAGCTAATATAGGGCGTACACTTATACCGTCGTAAGATAGAGATAAGGGGTGTCTTCCCGCCTTATCTTCGTCTTAGAGGGCTGTCATAGTTAAACATATATATATATATATCATGAATACAATAATACATGGTTTGCAGTTATGGCCGTCTGCAGGGTTAGTAGGTAAAGTTAGTATAAAATATAATGGACATGGCATGTTCCATGTCTAATTGACAGAGTTATATCTGTAACCCGTGTATCCTAGAGCTAAGAGGTGTCTTCCCTCTTACCTCTGTTTACTGGGGTTGTCACATTTAAAGATAAGCATTTCAATAATCCTATTCGTGGTCTGTAGGCATGCAACGGCTATGGGGGTTTCTCATTACAAAACATCTTGGGCGGGGGATTTTAAGAAAGGGGAGTCAGGAGTGAGTTTGTATACTAGAAGGCTGGGAGTTACATGACGTGTCTGTGGAGTGGGTGAAGGGGTTGAGTCTAGAAGGGTTGAGGGCGCACCGTTCTCCGGGAGGTTGAAGGTTGTGGTTCGGGGTCGGCCATTTTGGGGTGAGTTGTCCGGGCTAGTTGTTGGTACCGTGACTGTCTGGTTTTCTCGTCCTCCCTGTATTTCACTTCCCTCTCCTTCGTTGTAGGTACGACCTCGTACCTTAAGATTGAATGCAAACAAGTTGAAGTGATGGCTCGTTAAAGTTTGTTGGTGGAGAAACTCCCACCATTTGATGGATCGTTGGTCTGGAGTTCTGATTGGGTCTATGTTGACCAGGAGGGTTGTTTCTGTGGGGTTGTTGAGATGGGCGAAGATTGCTTTGTTTGTGTGCCGGATTCTGGTTAGGTGTCCAGCCTCTGAGGTTACTTTAACTCTACGGATGAAGGGGGTTTGGTCCATGTTAACTGTAGGGAAACTGTGGTCGGTGGTGGAGAGATATGTGGGGGTGGCGTTAGTAGCCAGGCCAGTGGTGGTGAGCGGTGGGGGTGTAATTAAGTTCCGTTGTCTAGCCGGGGGGTTCGCAGGGCAGGTGGCAGGGGTGTGGGTGGCTAACGGTGGGGGGGTAATTAAGTTCCGTTGTATGGCCGGGGTAGTGGTGGGGCAGGTGATTCCCGCTATTCTGAGTGGGTGTGTTTGTTTTGGTTGTTTGATTTGTTTATGTGTAGGGTTTTGATTGTTAGTGGTGTTGGTGGTGTGTGTTGTGTTGATGATTGACGAGAATCGTTCAGGTTGTTTACTTAGTCGGCCTGATCTTGTGCGTGTGGCTTGTGTAGAGGGGGCCTCGGGGCTTGACTCGGGGGGGGGGGGGGGTGACTTATAGCGAGTGGGTTTGGGGTTGAGGTTTGTGGGTGGGGTAGTTAGGGGTTTGTTGGGTGGTTTGACTTGCTGTTTGGTGGGTTTGATGGTATTTGAGGGGGTTAATGTAGAGGGGAAAGGTTTTGAGGTTGGTGGGGCTAGACGGGTGGGTAATTCGAAAGGTGTGGTGGTTGTAGAGGTGGTAGGCTTGAGGTTAGGTGGGGTAGTCGGTTTAGGAGTGGTGGGGGAGGAGGAAGATGGTACGGTCGAGGGGGTGAAGGGGGAGTCGTGGGTTGAGTTAGGTGGGGATTTGGATGTTGGGGAGGAAAGGTTAGGGGAGGAGGTTATTTGTCGGGGAAGGGTGTGGTTTATGGGGAGAGCGTGGGCTAGGGTGGTAAGGGGTTTTGTTTTGTGGGGTTGTTGTTTTGTTTTGCTTAATCTCTTGATACGGTGAGGAATGGAGAGTCGTGGTTGAGGTAAGGTTTTGGATCGTAGTTCGTAGTGGTAGGGTTGAGTCGGTTTCTTTTGTTGGGTAAGGGGTTTTCTTTTGGGTGTGGTGTTGGAGGGGTCGGGGTTGGTTGAGGGTTGAGGTGTTCTTTCTTGGTCGGTGTTTTGGGGATGTGGGGTTCAGGGGGTGTGTTGATGGAATTTCAAGGGGGGTTGGATGAATGGCTTGGGTGGTGGGGCAGGGGGGGTTGGAGGTGTTTTGTAAGATATGGTTGGAGTAGGGATGACTGGGTCGGGGTGGTTTGGGGTGGTGGTGAGGTCACGGCTGGTTCCGGTTTGGGGTGCAGGGGAGGATGTTTCTATTGGTTTGTAGATGCGTATGAAACGATTACGCATTGTGCGGGTTTCCCCGTGATAATTGATGGAGGTCTGGTAGGCGTTTGGGACATGGGATACTGTGTATGGACCTACGTAATGCGGGCCCAATTTGTTGATGACTGGCAGTTTGGCCACCATTACAGTGTCGTTGATGGCGAAGAGGTTTTTGTCGTCGAGGGCGTCGTGTTTAGTGTCTTGGCAAACTTGGGCAGTGTGGAGAGTGTTCTTGAGTTGTTGCAAGGGGTCAAGGGTGAATTGGGTAGTGGATGGTGTGGCTCGGTGATAGAAGGGTAGTAGGAGGGGGGTTGTGCCATACTCTCGTTCGTGGGGGGAGATCCCGTCTTCTTTTGGGCAGGTGTTCATTCCCCATTGAATCATTTTGACTTGGGAGGTCCAGTCTGAGGTATTTAAAGCTATCATTCTTGTGCGGAGTTGGTTGTTGATGGTGCGGTGACTCCTTTCACAGACTGCGTTGCCTTGGGGCCAATAGGGGGATGAGTGTTTGATTTTGATGCCACAAAGCCTGGTGAACTCTTCCCAAATTTGTCCCTTAAATTCTGGGGCGTTGTCAGATAGCAGTGACAGGGGTATTCCGAAGACTGGCAAAATGTCGGTGGCTAGTAGGGTGGCGATGGTAGTTGCCGTGTGGTCGGAAGTGGGGCAGGCGATTAGGAATTTTGAGTAGATGTCGACGAAGGTGACGATGTAGCGTTTGCTGTGGCTAGGGGTAAATGGTCCCATAACGTCCAAAGAGAGGGTTTGGAATGGTTTTTGAGCTGAGAGGGCGCCAGCGGGTCCAGCTGTGCGGCACCTGTCCTTCCCCAGGGCACATTGCTTGCAAGATTCGGTGACTTTTCTTGCAATTCCGGAGGGGTTGATAGTCCAATATTGGTCTTGGAAGATTTTGAGCATTTTGTTCTGACCTAGGTGGATGCCGTTTCATTCGTGGATTGCAATCATGTACTCTTGAGCAACTGTTGGTTCGACGACGATGTGTCCAGAGTCGGTTGTTAATTGGTCGCCCCAGCGGGTCAATTTGGAGAATATAGTCTTGGGGATCCATTTCGGTATGGTTTTTCTTTGCCAGGACTGGAGTAGGGTAGGCGGTGGTGGGGTGGAGTCGGGGCGGATGGATGTATTTATGAGGTCGGTGTGTTGGAGGGCTGCGAGGTCGGTGGGGATGTCCTCAGGTACAGGTAGGCGGAAGAGTGCATCGGCGTTGGTGTGAAGTTTTCCGGGGCGGTAATGGATGGCGAAGTCGTATTCCTCTAGTGTTTCCGTCCAACGTACTAATAGTGCCGAGTTTGTCTCAGATCTTCTGAGCCATTGTAAGCTTTGGTGGTCCATAATGATATCTAATTTGGCACCTAGGACAAAGGATCGGAAATGGTTTAGAGCCTAGATTACTCCGAGGCATTCACGCTTCGTGGCGGCGTAGTTTTGCTGAGCGGTGTTCAAGGTGGAGCTAGCATAAGCAATCACGTGTTCAGATCCATCCCGGATTTGGGCTAGGACAGCTCCGATGGCGTAAAGGGACACGTCTGTGTACAGGCGGAAGGGCCGGAAATAATCTGGGAAGGCTACTGTGGGTGCTTTTACCAGCTAGTCTTTCAGAGTCTCGAAGGCTAAGTGTCTTTCGGGGGTCCATGTGAGTTCCGTGACTTTGTGGGTGAGCTGGTGGAGGGGCCTGGCGATGTCGGCAAAATGTGGGACGAAACATCTGCAATAGGTGGCCAGCCCTAGAAACGAGCGTACCCCTTTTACTGTAGTGGGAGGTTGTTGGTCTTCAATGGCGGAGAGTTTCTTGGGGTCTGGGGAGATGCCTGCGGCGGAGATAACGTGTCCTAAGAACCCTACGGTATTCCTGGCCATCTCGCATTTGGAGGGCTTAAGTTTCAACCCGGTGTCCCTGATGCATTAAAGTACTTGTCGTAGCCGATGAAGGTGTTGGGGCCAGGTTGCAGAGTAGACGATGATGTCGTCTAGGTAGGCTAGGCAGGTCTCCCAGGTTAGTCCTTTTAGTACGGACTCCATGAGGCAGGAGAAGTTGGCTGGGCCATTACACAGGCCAAATGGTAATACATTAAACTCGTACAAATGCCCGCCACTTGTGGAGAAGGCGGTTTTTTGCTGGTGTTCGAGCTTGATGGGGACTTGCCAATATCCGGCTTGTAGATCTAAGGTGGTGAACCATTTGGATCCGTGGAGGAAGTCGAGGGAGTCGTCGATCCTGGGTAGGGGAGTGGCATCTTTGATGATGGCGTCATTTAGTCGACGATAGTCGACACATAATCTAGTGGAGCCGTCTTTCTTTTTCACGAGTACTACGGGTGATGACCAAGGACTGACTGAAGGCATGGCAATGCCGGCGTCCAACATTTCCTGAACCTGTTGGTCTTCCTCTTGGCGCTGGAGGGGGTTCTTCCTGCGGAAGGGCTGTCATAGTGGGGGTCCTGTGGTATGAATGGCGTGTTATTCTAGGTTCGTTCGTCCAATTTCTGTGGGGGTCTGGGCGAACACGTCACGAAAATCATGCAGTACTTGTTGCATTTGGCTTTGTTGCAAGGGGGTTAAGGAGTCAGGGATCGTGGATGATGTAGGAGTGTCTGTGGGGTTTGTGGGGGGAGTGACGACCTCGTCAAAGGTCTCGGGGTCGCCGACGATTAAACCTTGGGGGAGGGTTAGTACATCGTCTGAAATATTTGCAATGAGAATAGTATTTTGCTGGGCAGATAATATGGCAGGTTGGATCATGCATCGGTTTTGGGTTATAGATGGGTTAGAGGGAGTCACAATCATGGTGTCATGGGGTATGGGTCTTAGGGGCACCCATTGTTGATGGTTAGGGGGAATGGTGATTTTCTTTTGGGTCATAGCGGGGCTTATAATGGTCGGGGTAGGAGGTTGTTGGTCAGTGTTGCATAATGTGGAAAATGTGTGGTTTGTAGTGTTTTCTTTGTTTTCATTTCGCGGTTTAGCCTGGGTTTTCGCCGTTGGGGGGGGATGGTGTTGGCGGTTGAGGTGGTCATGCAGGTTTGAGGGGTTAGGTTGTTTCTTTGGGTTGGTAGAATGGAGCGTGGGGTTTGGGCGATTAGGTTTTATTTTGTTCTGACTTTGTTTGGGGGTTGGGCAAGTGAGGTGTGTTTGATTATGGGTGTTTTTTTTGTTTTTTTTTAACGTGATCAGGCGTTGGCCACAGTCGACATGGGCCTGCAATTTGTGAAGTAGATCGAGTCCTAAGTACCCGTCATAATGTTGGCAGTCTGAATGAAAGATCACGAATGGGTGGTTGCATTTGGCGTAAGGGGCGGGGGGTGGTCACGTATAAAGGCCGAGTTTCTCCCCTGACACTTAGGGGGGCGTCCCCGGCACTGATTAATTTGGACTTGGTTGTGTGAATGCTACCGAACTTCCTATGGTGTTTGTCGTAGAAAGAGCTGAATATGCAAGATCGGGACGCCCCGGTGTCTATGAGCAAACGGACAGGAATTCCCTGAAGTTGAGCTAGGTGGTAAATGGGGAGTGCTCGGTCATTTATAGTGTCCCCCGCCGACGCCATGGCTGGCGGGGGATAATTTTAAAATCCTGGGGATCGGCTTCTGCTTCTCCCAGGATCTCCTCCGTCCCTTGGTCTGGGTCGGTGTGCACAAGGCTCTCGTCATCGAGGTCGTGGACCTCGTCGCCCACGATCCACTCTTCCTCATTGGCAGAGATGCGGGGTTGGGCGGTGCGAGTTTTAGCGGAGTCTCGGATGTCATGGAGAGCACATTTATGGTTACAGACGGGGAAATCATAAGGGTTGATAATAACAAGAGTGGGGTTCTTACTTTTGTTGTTGTTGTAGGCCTGGTTTTTGTTGTAGACTCGGCGGATGGGGTTGGGGTTGAACCGGGGTCTGCTGGGTTGAGGTTTGGCCGAGTGATAGGTAGGTGTGGTGGCCGATGGTCAGGTTGTGGTCAGGGGATGGTTGGTGAACCTCTTAATGGCGGCAATGGTGGTAGTTTTCTGGGGGCGTACCGCTAGGATTCTCCTGATGGTGATGAGGTCGCGTTGGAACCCGACCGGGTCGTGCACTGCGAAGTGTTCGCGAACTGCTGAGGGAAAAGTTTGAACTAGATTCACCAGGGTGTATTGGTCTTGTTGCACTTTAGGGAGGGTTGGGAAAGCAGATTTAATTTGTTGTGAGACAGCATTTAATGTGGCGTCTAAGTCTCCTTGTACTCTATGTCTTTAATACGAGCATGGGCAACGAAGATGCCTAGTGAGGGTTTAATAGCCTCGATAACTATGGGCCGGAACTGGTCCCAAGTGAGCGTGGGGGTAACTTGTGATGCAACCAGGGAAACGAATTTTCCCAGGTGTGTTATCAGTACGGCGATTTTTTCTCGGTCCGTATTATATGCCAAGTCTAATACTGGTTTTACAATTTCCATGAATGTTTCGATTTCGTATGTGTCCCCGTCGTATTTCGGGATGGGGATGTGTAAACGAGGTGCGGCCATATTTGCGATTTTATTTTTTCTTCTGTCCCTTTTTGTGTGGATGTAGTGAATTCTGTTATCCGAATCAAGAACCACCGCTGCCGCCAATGTTATGCCCTGATTTAATTCAGGATTAACTATTGCATAAATGAGTTCTACAAGACTGGGATAGCTCCTTTCACATATATACACAAACGGGATCAATTGCACACATCAAGTAGAATCACAGGATGACGTTTGTAATACAGTTTTATTTATTGAACACACTCACGGTATAGAAAAAGAATCACTTTCACTTTATAGAACATGAATAAGAGTAATGAGTTCAGTTATAAGAGCTTGGGCTTTCAATTCTCCGAGCACAATCGTGGATCTGGATTAGAGTATGCACTGCCACTTCCGAGTCTCGGGCATTATTCTTCCGATACGGACATGATAAGAAGCGATAAGAAAGTCACTTGAAGGGGGCACCAATTTAATTTACACAATGTCTGATACCGAACGTTGCTTTAGGCTTAATGTTCTAGTTATTCGATTAAGTGGGGACTAACGTTGAGGTTCGATTTTATACGATCTAGCAGAGTCAAGTAGACAATTATTATGTATCTCTTAAACTGTTAATGCACGGATGGTAATTCGTCACTGAGATTAAATTATACTTCACGACCTATCCCTTGTTTATGGGATCGCAGAATATCTATACCAACACTCAATTTAAGTATAACTCGTGTCGTGGCTGGGGGTAAATACTGTCGCGGTAACTATCTCGTAATATATTTTACTGTAACGGATCTCTGGCAAAACAGGGGACTCTAGGATCAACTCGAAATCTCTTTATAGTTAGCAAATAACTCAAAGGTGAACACAGGCAACACAACGGTTTAGTAACACGGTATCTATACACTGATATTATAATAGGAAATCGTGCCCGATCAGGTTATCTTCTTCTCCTCTTGAATCTGGTGTCGTCGGGGGCTTCTCGGCTGCTCCACGGGGCCGTCCAGGGGGTCCAGTTGTGTGAAGAAGTTACAGAGGGGTCGGTTGACCGGTGATGAAGTTGAGTTCAGGGTCTCTCCTATGGATCTTAAATGGTCTGCGTCTGGGCTGAGGCCAGGGTAGCGTCTCATCGGACCAACGTAAGCATTGGGTCTGCACAAACCTTGCTTAAGGGGACCGACCGGTTAATTTAGGCTTAAAAATATCGAAATCCTGAAAATACCAATAGGTGTTTACTCAACAAGTCAACATCCCTTCATAAGCCAGCGAAATGTTTTTAGTGAAAACCCATTGGAAATAGTTTTTTTTTATGTTTTCCAAACTTTTCCTGTAATTCTAAAATCGTTATATAGCGAACTTTGAAATTAACATGCTCAGTAACTACTGGTCGTACGAGGAGCATACCTATATAAATCGAAAGAGTGTAAGCTACTCTACAACCTCCCATACGCTTTATCTTCTACTTTGCCATGTTCCTGCGTAAAATATTTTAAATCTAAAAAATAAAAATAAAAATGTTCATCTAATTACCTTAGACTTTCACCTGTTTTTCTCAGAACCTATATTGTCGCACTTTCGGATGTTATTCTACAGTTATTATTGGACATATAGGAATGGTGTATATACCATTGGAAAGGTAATTAAAAACACTACAAGGCCTATACAGCCAATTTACTCTAGTAATTTAATTGTTTTCACAATATGTCGTCAAATTTGTAATTTTCTATAAATATATTCGCCTGAATCCGTAATCACCTAAATCGAACAAATACACAAAATATATACAATATTTTTTATAGCAACTACAGATACACCTTTTGTGAGTTGTTTGATCACATAACACATGTGCTATGGGGATTTCTGTAGGAGTTATCATTTTCTGCAGTGCTAAGGTTTTCATTTTTTTTTACCTAAATTGCAAGAAAAAAAGCAAAAAAAAAAAAAAAAAAAATTGATCTAGTTTTATGGTCATATACACCTGTGCCAAATTTCATTTAAATTGGAAGTAAGACCTGGAAGTTTGTAATTAACCGGTCGGTCCCCTTAACTGTCTCTGATCCATGACGAGAGGTTCAATCAACCCAAGTGCATGTGTGGCGATATATATATATTTCTCTTAGGTCCCTATATTGACCTGTGATCTACCATGGTTAATACAGGCCCAGGAATATAATATATCAGCTCCTGGTGTTCAGCTTGCAGGTTGCCGGTCGGTTACTAACAGGGGAGTAAAACAGTCTTCCAACAGAGCAAAGTCCCGCCCGGCAAAAAGCTATGTTTTAAAACTGCCCGCTCTCCTCCTCTTGTGGTTTATATATGGCAGGGTGACTCGGTGTTGCCCGGGCCGGGGGCTGATGGGTCCCTTCCAATTCAGGGCCAGGGCGGCTGTGCAGGGCTGTTGGGTCAACATCTGGCAATCTGGCCCTTCGTTCCCAATGTTCTGAATTAGATAACAGCGTTAGTTCACACACCGGCATATAAGAATAGTTAATGGCAGGTGTTATGGCAAGCAAGGGACCCGTCGCCTTGTTGTTCACGGCGGAGAGGGGAGGAGCACCTCGGCCAGGAGGGTCAGTGGCTAATCGTTTGACTTGATAAGTAGGTTACTTTTATAAAGAAGGGGAACAAGGGGAAGAAAGGTAAGGGAACAGTTATCTCGTACCTGTAGGTCTTGGTGAGATTGAATAACAAGTCCTGTAATACCTCACAGGTGGTGGCACGTGTATACAGGTGGTGGTTAAGCGTGGTTGCGCCCTAGTGGTCCCGTATACCGGGGTCGAGGAGGGCGGCGCAGGTAGGAGTCCCTCCGGGCTGGACACGGCTCGATGGCCGAGTTAATTTGTTGTTGTCGGCCCACCTGGGTTAGGGTGGAAATACCCATGTAGACCATGTGTGGACAAGGGAGAGATATCTAGAGAGAGAAAATACAGCTTTATAGTGGTCAATAAAGTAGGCGTGCGTAATCAGGCGGCAGTGCAATTATCATTATCATGGTGATAGACTGTCTTGGCTACGCACCTGGGGCGAGCCCGTGACGCAAGGCATTGGCGCTTCCGTGGGGTGATCAGGTCATCGTCCATGCATTCACAGCTGCCTGGTTGCAACGAAAAAAAAAGATAGGATCATGTGAACTGTACTCCGAGAAGGAAGTGTCTTGACGAGGCGTGTAGAAGGCGTGTGGAGGGAGGCTAGAAAAGAAAAACAGGCTGGATTATGTAATGCAAGGTTTAGGGAAAAATAGATTGTGCGAGGTGGCGATTTCCTTATTATTCTACGGTTAGTAGGTCAGTCATCATGCGGGGTTAGTATATTTAATAAGTAACAAGTACAAAAATGTTAAATGATCCAATCAATATCTAAGTGGCACAGTTATATATCTATACCCCTCATAATACAGAGAGCTAAGAGGTGTCTGCCCTCCTACTTCTTCTACAGGGGCTGTCACGTATTCATTAATCATATTCATGGCATAACCATGAAATGGTAGTGACATAATCAATACAATAATTGGCATAGTCATATAATTCTGTTCCCCTCATAATACAGAGAGTTAAGAGGTGGCTTTCCTCTTACTTTTCCTGCAGGGGTGGTCCTAGTTAAAGATAAACATATTCATTAATCATATACATGGTCTGCAGTCATGTTGTCTGTGGCGGTTGCAGTTGGGTCCAGCTGGAGCTAAACGCATGTGAAATTAATACAACAGTAATTACGACAGTCACAGGGACATGCATACGACGCGGCCATCACTGCTTACGTCATCAGAAAGCAAGGGGGTGGATATCATCTAGTATCGTAATAATGGTGGGGAGGAAAGAGATGTGGTTTGTATACTAAGAAGAATGTGAGTTGAAAAGTGTGGAGCATGTGGATTGGTGTGGAGGTCCAGTCTGGAGAGGTGGGAGGTGGTCATCTGGGGTCGGCCATTTTGGGGGTGGGTTGTCCAGTGCCGGCTGCTGAGGCGATAAGCTTCCAATTGGGCTGGGGGGAGAAGTAGACGAGAAAGGCGGGGTGTTGTTGTCCCTCTCTCTCGCCGACCGTGTTGGTGAATGTCTGTCTGTCTGTCCGTCTGTTGCTTGGGTAGGAGATATATTTTAGTTACTTAGAAAGTTAGAATAAGGGGTAATGGGGCATGGGAGTACACATACACATACTGACAATGTAGAGGGATACCAGGTGTCTTCCCGGTCTTCCTCTCTTGAGATGATCGTCTGCAGATTGATCAGAATTAAGCATAGCATAGGTGCATCAAGAAAATAGCTAATATGGGGCGTACACTTATACCGTCGTAAGATAGAGATAAGGGGTGTCTTCCCGCCTTATCTTCGTCTTAGAGGGCTGTCATAGTTAAACATATATATATATATATCATGAATACAATAATACATGGTTTGCAGTTATGGCCGTCTGCAGGGTTAGTAGGTAAAGTTAGTATAAAATATAATGGACATGGCATGTTCCATGTCTAATTGACAGAGTTATATCTGTAACCCGTGTATCCTAGAGCTAAGAGGTGTCTTCCCTCTTACCTCTGTTTACTGGGGTTGTCACATTTAAAGATAAGCATTTCAATAATCCTATTCGTGGTCTGTAGGCATGCAACGGCTATGGGGGTTTCTCATTACAAAACATCTTGGGCGGGGATTTTAAGAAAGGGGAGTCAGGAGTGAGTTTGTATACTAGAAGGCTGGGAGTTACATGACGTGTCTGTGGAGTGGGTGAAGGGGTTGAGTCTAGAAGGGTTGAGGGCGCACCGTTCTCCGGGAGGTTGAAGGTTGTGGTTCGGGGTCGGCCATTTTGGGGTGAGTTGTCCGGGCTAGTTGTTGGTACCGTGACTGTCTGGTTTTCTCGTCCTCCCTGTATTTCACTTCCCTCTCCTTCGTTGTAGGTACGACTTCGTACCTTAAGATTGAATGCAAACAAGTTGAAGTGATGGCTCGTTAAAGTTTGTTGGTGGAGAAACTCCCACCATTTGATGGATCGTTGGTCTGGAGTTCTGATTGGGTCTATGTTGACCAGGAGGGTTGTTTCTGTGGGGTTGTTGAGATGGGCGAAGATTGCTTTGCTTGTGTGCCGGATTCTGGTTAGGTGTCCAGCCTCTGAGGTTACTTTAACTCTACGGATGAAGGGGGTTTGGTCCATGTTAACTGTAGGGAAACTGTGGTCGGTGGTGGAGAGATATGTGGGGGTGGCGTTAGTAGCCAGGCCAGTGGTGGTGAGCGGTGGGGGTGTAATTAAGTTCCGTTGTCTAGCCGGGGGGTTCGCAGGGCAGGTGGCAGGGGTGTGGGTGGCTAACGGTGGGGGGGTAATTAAGTTCCGTTGTATGGCCGGGATAGTGGTGGGGCAGGTGATTCCTGCTATTCTGGGTGGGTGTGTTTGTTTTGGTTGTTTGATTTGTTTATGTGTAGGGTTTTGATTGTTAGTGGTGTTGGTGGTGTGTGTTGTGTTGATGATTGACGAGAATCGTTCAGGTTGTTTACTTAGTCGGCCTGATCTTGTGCGTGTGGCTTGTGTAGAGGGGGCCTCGGGGCTTGACTCGGGGGGGGGGGGGGTGACTTATAGCGAGTGTGTTTGGGGTTGAGGTTTGTGGGTTGGGTAGTTAGGGGTTTGTTGGGTGGTTTGACTTGCTGTTTGGTGGGTTTGATGGTTTTTGAGGGGGTTAATGTAGAGGGGAAAGGTTTTGAGGTTGGTGGGGCTAGACGGGTGGGTAATTCGAAAGGTGTGGTGGTTGTAGAGGTGGTAGGCTTGAGGTTAGGTGGGGTAGTCGGTTTAGGAGTGGTGGGGGAGGAGGAAGATGGTACGGTCGAGGGGGTGAAGGGGGAGTCGTGGGTTGAGTTAGGTGGGGATATGGATGTTGGGGAGGAAAGGTTAGGGGAGGAGGTTATTTGTCGGGGAAGGGTGTGTTTTATGGGTAGAGAGTGGGCTAGGGTGGTAAGGGGTTTTGTTTTGTGGGGTTGTTTTTTTTGTTTTGATTAATCTCTTGATACGGTGAGGAATGGAGAGTCGTGGTTGAGGTAAGGTTTTGGATCGTAGTTCGTAGTGGTAGGGTTGAGTCGGTTTCTTTTGTTGGGTAAGGGGTTTTCTTTTGGGTGTGGTGTTGGAGGGGTCGGGGTTGGTTGAGGGTTGAGGTGTTCTTTCTTGGTCGGTGTTTTGGGGATGTGGGGTTCAGGGGGTGTGTTGATGGAATTTCAAGGGGGGTTGGATGAATGGCTTGGGTGGTGGGGCAGGGGGGGTTGGAGGTGTTTTGTAAGATATGGTAGGAGTAGGGATGACTGGGTTGGGGTGGTTTGGGGTGGTGGTGAGGTCACGGCTGGTTCCGGTTTGGGGTGCAGGGGAGGATGTTTCTATTGGTTTGTAGATGCGTATGAAACGATTACGCATTGTGCGGGTTTCCCCGTGATAATTGATGGAGGTCTGGTAGGCGTTTGGGACATGGGATACTGTGTATGGACCTACGTAATGCGGGCCCAATTTGTTGATGACTGGCAGTTTGGCCACCATTACAGTGTCGTTGATGGCGAAGAGGTTTTTGTCGTCGAGGGCGTCGTGTTTAGTGTCTTGGCAAACTTGGGCAGTGTGGAGAGTGTTCTTGAGTTGTTGCAAGGGGTCAAGGGTGAATTGGGTAGTGGATGGTGTGGCTCGGTGATAGAAGGGTAGTAGGAGGGGGGTTGTGCCATACTCTCGTTCGTGGGGGGAGATCCCGTCTTCTTTTGGGCAGGTGTTCATTCCCCATTGAATCATTTTGACTTGGGAGGTCCAGTCTGAGGTATTTAAAGCTATCATTCTTGTGCGGAGTTGGTTGTTGATGGTGCGGTGACTCCTTTCACAGACTGCGTTGCCTTGGGGCCAATAGGGGGATGAGTGTTTGATTTTGATGCCACAAAGCCTGGTGAACTCTTCCCAAATTTGTCCCTTAAATTCTGGGGCGTTGTCAGATAGCAGTGACAGGGGTATTCCGAAGACTGGCAAAATGTCGGTGGCTAGTAGGGTGGCGATGGTAGTTGCCGTGTGGTCGGAAGTGGGGCAGGCGATTAGGAATTTTGAGTAGATGTCGACGAAGGTGACGATGTAGCGTTTGCTGTGGCTAGGGGTAAATGGTCCCATAACGTCCAAAGAGAGGGTTTGGAATGGTTTTTGAGCTGAGAGGGCGCCAGCGGGTCCAGCTGTGCGGCACCTGTCCTTCCCCAGGGCACATTGCTTGCAAGATTCGGTGACTTTTCTTGCAATTCCGGAGGGGTTGATAGTCCAATATTGGTCTTGGAAGATTTTGAGCATTTTGTTCTGACCTAGGTGGATGCCGTTTCATTCGTGGATTGCAATCATGTACTCTTGAGCAACTGTTGGTTCGACGACGATGTGTCCAGAGTCGGTTGTTAATTGGTCGCCCCAGCGGGTCAATTTGGAGAATATAGTCTTGGGGATCCATTTCGGTATGGTTTTTCTTTGCCAGGACTGGAGTAGGGTAGGCGGTGGTGGGGTGGAGTCGGGGCGGATGGATGTATTTATGAGGTCGGTGTGTTGGAGGGCTGCGAGGTCGGTGGGGATGTCCTCAGGTACAGGTAGGCGGAAGAGTGCATCGGCGTTGGTGTGAAGTTTTCCGGGGCGGTAATGGATGGCGAAGTCGTATTCCTCTAGTGTTTCCGTCCAACGTACTAATAGTGCCGAGTTTGTCTCAGATCTTCTGAGCCATTGTAAGCTTTGGTGGTCCATAATGATATCTAATTTGGCACCTAGGACAAAGGATCGGAAATGGTTTAGAGCCTAGATTACTCCGAGGCATTCACGCTTCGTGGTGGCGTAGTTTTGCTGAGCGGTGTTCAAGGTGGAGCTAGCATAAGCAATCACGTGTTCAGATCCATCCCGGATTTGGGCTAGGACAGCTCCGATGGCGTAAAGGGACACGTCTGTGTACAGGCGGAAGGGCCGGAAATAATCTGGGAAGGCTACTGTGGGTGCTTTTACCAGCTAGTCTTTCAGAGTCTCGAAGGCTAAGTGTCTTTCGGGGGTCCATGTGAGTTCCGTGACTTTGTGGGTGAGCTGGTGGAGGGGCCTGGCGATGTCGGCAAAATGTGGGACGAAACATCTGCAATAGGTGGCCAGCCCTAGAAACGAGCGTACCCCTTTTACTGTAGTGGGAGGTTGTTGGTCTTCAATGGCGGAGAGTTTCTTGGGGTCTGGGGAGATGCCTGCGGCGGAGATAACGTGTCCTAAGAACCCTACGGTATTCCTGGCCATCTCGCATTTGGAGGGCTTAAGTTTCAACCCGGTGTCCCTGATGCATTAAAGTACTTGTCGTAGCCGATGAAGGTGTTGGGGCCAGGTTGCAGAGTAGACGATGATGTCGTCTAGGTAGGCTAGGCAGGTCTCCCAGGTTAGTCCTTTTAGTACGGACTCCATGAGGCAGGAGAAGTTGGCTGGGCCATTACACAGGCCAAATGGTAATACATTAAACTCGTACAAATGCCCGCCACTTGTGGAGAAGGCGGTTTTTTGCTGGTGTTCGAGCTTGATGGGGACTTGCCAATATCCGGCTTGTAGATCTAAGGTGGTGAACCATTTGGATCCGTGGAGGAAGTCGAGGGAGTCGTCGATCCTGGGTAGGGGAGTGGCATCTTTGATGATGGCGTCATTTAGTCGACGATAGTCGACACATAATCTAGTGGAGCCGTCTTTCTTTTTCACGAGTACTACGGGTGATGACCAAGGACTGACTGAAGGCATGGCAATGCCGGCGTCCAACATTTCCTGAACCTGTTGGTCTTCCTCTTGGCGCTGGAGGGGGTTCTTCCTGCGGAAGGGCTGTCATAGTGGGGGTCATGTGGTATGAATGGCGTGTTATTCTAGGTGCGTTCGTCCAATTTCTGTGGGGGTCTGGGCGAACACGTCACGAAAATCATGCAGTACTTGTTGCATTTGGCTTTGTTGCAAGGGGGTTAAGGAGTCAGGGATCGTGGATGATGTAGGAGTGTCTGTGGGGTTTGTGGGGGGAGTGACGACCTCGTCAAAGGTCTCGGGGTCGCCGACGATTAAACCTTGGGGGAGGGTTAGTACATCGTCTGAAATATTTGCAATGAGAATAGTATTTTGCTGGGCAGATAATATGGCAGGTTGGATCATGCATCGGTTTTGGGTTATAGATGGGTTAGAGGGAGTCACAATCATGGTGTCATGGGGTATGGGTCTTAGGGGCACCCATTGTTGATGGTTAGGGGGAATGGTGATTTTCTTTTGGGTCATAGCGGGGCTTATAATGGTCGGGGTAGGAGGTTGTTGGTCAGTGTTGCATAATGTGGAAATTGTGTGGTTTGTAGTGTTTTCTTTGTTTTCATTTCGCGGTTTAGCCTGGGTTTTCGCCGTTGGGGGGGGATGGTGTTGGCGGTTGAGGTGGTCATGCAGGTTTGAGGGGTTAGGTTGTTTCTTTGGGTTGGTAGAATGGAGTGTGGGGTTTGGGCGATTAGGTTTTATTTTGTTCTGACTTTGTTTGGGGGTTGGGCAAGTGAGGTGTGTTTGATTATGGGTGTTTTTTTTGTTTTTTTTTAACGTGATCAGGCGTTGGCCACAGTCGACATGGGCCTGCAATTTGTGAAGTAGATCGAGTCCTAAGTACCCGTCATAATGTTGGCAGTCTGAATGAAAGATCACGAATGGGTGGTTGCATTTGGCGTAAGGGGCGGGGGGTGGTCACGTATAAAGGCCGAGTTTCTCCCCTGACACTTAGGGGGGCGTCCCCGGCACTGATTAATTTGGACTTGGTTGTGTGAATGCTACCGAACTTCCTATGGTGTTTGTCGTAGAAAGAGCTGAATATGCAAGATCGGGACGCCCCGGTGTCTATGAGCAAACGGACAGGAATTCCCTGAAGTTGAGCTAGGTGGTAAATGGAGGTGCTCGGTCATTTATAGTGTCTCCCGCCGACGCCATGGCTGGCGGGGGATGATTTTAAAATCCTGGGGATCGGCTTCTGCTTCTCCCAGGATCTCCTCCGTCCCTTGGTCTGGGTCGGTGTGCACAAGGCTCTCGTCATCGAGGTCGTGGACCTCGTCGCCCACGATCCACTCTTCCTCATTGGCAGAGATGCGGGGTTGGGCGGTGCGAGTTTTAGCGGAGTCTCGGATGTCATGGAGAGCACATTTATGGTTACAGACGGGGAAATCATAAGGGTTGATAATAACAAGAGTGGGGTTCTTACTTTTGTTGTTGTTGTAGGCCTGGTTTTTGTTGTAGACTCGGCGGATGGGGTTGGGGTTGAACTGGGGTCTGCTGGGTTGAGGTTTGGCCGAGTGATAGGTAGGTGTGGTGGCCGATGGTCAGGTTGTGGTCAGGGGATGGTTGGTGAACCTCTTAATGGCGGCAATGGTGGTAGTTTTCTGGGGGCGTACCGCTAGGATTCTCCTGATGGTGATGAGGTCGCATTGGAACCCGACCGGGTCGTGCACTGCGAAGTGTTCGCGAACTGCTGAGGGAAAAGTTTGAACTAGATTCACCAGGGTGTATTGGTCTTGTTGCACTTTAGGGAGGGTTGGGAAAGCAGATTTAATTTGTTGTGAGACAGCATTTAATGTGGCGTCTAAATCTCCTTGTACTTTATGTCTTTAATACGAGCATGGGCAACGAAGATGCCTAGTGAGGGTTTAATAGCCTCGATAACTATGGGCCGGAACTGGTCCCAAGTGAGCGTGGGGGTAACTTGTGATGCAACCAGGGAAACGAATTTTCCCAGGTGTGTTATCAGTACGGCGATTTTTTCTCGGTCCGTATTATATGCCAAGTCTAATACTGGTTTTACAATTTCCATGTATGTTTCGATTTCGTATGTGTCCCCGTCGTATTTCGGGATGGGGATGTGTAAACGAGGTGCGGCCATATTTGCGATTTTATTTTTTCTTCTGTCCCTTTTTGTGTGGATGTAGTGAATTCTGTTATCCGAATCAAGAACCACCGCTGCCGCCAATGTTATGCCCTGATTTAATTCAGGATTAACTATTGCATAAATGAGTTCTACAAGACTGGGATACCTCCTTTCACATATATATACAAACGGGATCAATTGCACACGTCAAGTAGAATCACAGGATGACGTTTGTAATACAGCTTTATTTATTGAACACACTCACGGTATAGAAAAAGAATCACTTTCACTTTATAGAACATGAATAAGAGTAATGAGTTCAGTTATAAGAGCTTGGGCTTTCAATTCTCCGAGCACAATCGTGGATCTGGATTAGAGTATGCACTGCCACTTCCGAGTCTCGGGCATTATTCTTCCGATACGGACATGATAAGAAGCGATAAGAAAGTCACTTGAAGGGGGCACCAATTTAATTTACACAATGTCTGATACCGAACGTTGCTTTAGGCTTAATGTTCTAGTTATTCGATTAAGTGGGGACTAACGTTGAGGTTCGATTTTATACGATCTAGCAGAGTCAAGTAGACAATTATTATGTATCTCTTAAACTGTTAATGCACGGATGGTAATTCGTCACTGAGATTAAATTATACTTCACGACCTATCCCTTGTTTATGGGATCGCAGAATATCTATACCAACACTCAATTTAAGTATAACTCGTGTCGTGGCTGGGGGTAAATACTGTCGCGGTAATTATCTCGTAATATATTTTACTGTAACGGATCTCTGGCAAAACAGGGGACTCTAGGATCAACTCGAAATCTCTTTATAGTTAGCAAATAACTCAAAGGTGAACACAGGCAACACAACGGTTTTAGTAACACGGTATCTATACACTGATATTATAATAGGAAATCGTGCCCGATCAGGTTATCTTCTTCTCCTCTTGAATCTGGTGTCGTCGGGGGCTTCTCGGCTGCTCCACGGGGCCGTCCAGGGGGTCCAGTTGTGTGAAGAAGTTACAGATGGGTCGGTTGACCGGTGATGAAGTTGAGTTCAGGGTCTCTCCTATGGATCTTAAATGGTCTGCGTCTGGGCTGAGGCCAGGGTAGCGTCTCATCGGACCAACGTAAGCATTGGGTCTGCACAAACCTTGCTTAAGGGGACCGACCGGTTAATTTAGGCTTAAAAATATCGAAATCCTGAAAATACCAATAGGTGTTTACTCAACAAGTCAACATCCCTTCATAAGCCAGCGAAATGTTTTTAGTGAAAACCCATTGGAAATAGTTTTTTTTATGTTTTCCAAACTTTTCCTGTAATTCTAAAAACGTTATATAGCGAACTTTGAAATTAACATGCTCAGTAACTACTGGTCGTACGAGGAGCATACCTATATAAATCGAAAGAGTGTAAGCTACTCTACAACCTCCCATACGCTTTATCTTCTACTTTGCCATGTTCCTGCGTAAAATATTTTAAATCTAAATAACAAAACTAAAAATGTTCATCTAATTACCTTAGACTTTCACCTGTTTTTCTCAGAACCTATATTGTCGCACTTTCGGATGTTATTCTACAGTTATTATTGGACATATAGGAATGGTGTATATACCATTGGAAAGGTAATTAAAAACACTACAAGGCCTATACAGCCAATTTACTCTAGTAATTTAATTGTTTTCACAATATGTCGTCAAATTTGTAATTTTCTATAAATATATTCGCCTGAATCCGTAATCACCTAAATCGAACAAATACACAAAATATATACAATGTTTTTTATAGCAACTACAGATACACCTTTTGTGAGTTGTTTGATCACATAACACATGTGCTATGGGGATTTCTGTAGGAGTTATCATTTTCTGCAGTGCTATGGTTTTCAATTTTTGTTTACCTAAATTGCAAGAAAAAAGCAAAAAAAAAAAAAAAAAAAATTGATCTAGTTTTATGGTCATATACACCTGTGCCAAATTTCATTTAAATTGGAAGTAAGACCTGGAAGTTTGTAATTAACCGGTCGGTCCCCTTAACTGTCTCTGATCCATGACGAGAGGTTCAATCAACCCAAGTGCATGTGTGGCGATATATATATATTTCTCTTAGGTCCCTATATTGACCTGTGATCTACCATGGTTAATACAGGCCCAGGAATATAATATATCAGCTCCTGGTGTTCAGCTTGCAGGTTGCCGGTCGTTTACTAACAGGGGAGTAAAACAGTCTTCCAACAGAGCAAAGTCCCGCCCGGCAAAAAGCTATGTTTTAAAACTGCCCGCTCTCCTCCTCTTGTGGTTTATATATGGCAGGGTGACTCGGTGTTGCCCGGGCCGGGGGCTGATGGGTCCCTTCCAATTCAGGGCCAGGGCGGCTGTGCAGGGCTGTTGGGTCAACATCTGGCAATCTGGCCCTTCGTTCCCAATGTTCTGAATTAGATAACAGCGTTAGTTCACACACCGGCATATAAGAATAGTTAATGGCAGGTGTTATGGCAAGCAAGGGACCCGTCGCCTTGTTGTTCACGGCGGCGAGGGGAGGAGCACCTCGGCCAGGAGGGTCAGTGGCTAATCGTTTGACTTGATAAGTAGGTTACTTTTAAAATGAAGGGGAACAAGGGGAAGAAAGGTAAGGGAACAGTTATCTCGTACCTGTAGGTCTTGGTGAGATTGAATAACAAGTCCTGTAATACCTCACAGGTGGTGGCACGTGTATACAGGTGGTGGTTAAGCGCGGTTGCGCCCTAGTGGTCCCGTATACCGGGGTCGAGGAGGGCGGCGCAGGTAGGAGTCCCTCCGGGCTGGACACGGCTCGATGGCCGAGTTAATTTGTTGTTGTCGGCCCACCTGGGTTAGGGTGGAAATACCCATGTAGACCATGTGTGGACAAGGGAGAGATATCTAGTGAGAGAAAATACAGCTTTATAGTGATCAATAAAGTAGGCATGCGTAATCAGGCGGCAGTGCAATTATCATTATCATGGTGATAGACCATCTTGGCTACGCACCTGGGGCGAGCCCGTGACGCAAGGCATTGGGGCTTCCGTGGGGTGATCAGGTCATCGTCCATGCATGCACAGCTGTCGCCTGCCTGGTTGCAACGAAAAAAAAAGATAGGATCATGTGAACTGTACTCCGAGAAGGAAGTGTCTTGACGAGGCGTGTAGAAGGCGTGTGGAGGGAGGCTAGAAAAGAAAAACAGGCTGGATTATGTAATGCAAGGTTTAGGGAAAAATAGATTGTGCGAGGTGGCGATTTCCTTATTATTCTACGGTTAGTAGGTCAGTCATCATGCGGGGTTAGTATATTTAATAAGTAACAAGTAAAAAAATGTTAAATGATCCAATCAATATCTAAGTGGCACAGTTATATATCTATACCCCTCATAATACAGAGAGCTAAGAGGTGTCTGCCCTCCTACTTCTTCTACAGGGGTTGTCACGTATTCATTAATCATATTCATGGCATAACCATGAAATGGTAGTGACATAATCAATACAATAATTGGCATAGTCATATAATTCTGTTCCCCTCATAATACAGAGAGTTAAGAGGTGGCTTTCCTCTTACTTTTCCTGCAGGGGTGGTCCTAGTTAAAGATAAACATATTCATTAATCATATACATGGTCTGCAGTCATGTTGTCTGTGGCGGTTGCAGTTGGGTCCAGCTGGAGCTAAACGCATGTGAAATTAATACAACAGTAATTACGACAGTCACAGGGACATGCATACGACGCGGCCATCACTGCTTACATCATCAGAAAGCAAGGGGGTGGATATCATCTAGTATCGTAATAATGGTGGGGAGGAAAGAGATGTGGTTTGTATACTAAGAAGAATGTGAGTTGAAAAGTGTGGAGCATGTGGATTGGTGTGGAGGTCCAGTCTGGAGAGGTGGGAGGTGGTCGTCTGGGGTCGGCCATTTTGGGGGTGGGTTGTCCAGTGCCGGCTGCTGAGGCGATAATCTTCTAATTGGGCTGGGGGGAGAAGTAGACGGGAAAGGCGGGGTGTTGTTGTCCCTCTCTCTCGCCGACCGTGTTGGTGAATGTCTGTCTGTCTGTCCGTCTGTTGCTTGGGTAGGAGATATATTTTAGTTACTTAGAAAGTTAGAATAAGGGGTAATGGGGCATGGGAGTACACATACACATACTGACAATGTAGAGGGATACCAGGTGTCTTCCCGGTCTTCCTCTCTTGAGATGATCGTCTGCAGATTGATCAGAATTAAGCATAGCATTTAGCATAGGTACATCAAGATAATAGCTAATATAGGGCGTACACTTATACCGTTGTAAGGTAGAGATAAGGGGTGTCTTCCCGCCTTATCTTCGTCTTAGAGAGCTGTCATAGTTAAACATATATATATATATCATGAATACAATAATACATGGTTTGCAGTTATGGCCGTCTGCAGGGTTAGTAGGTAAAGTTAGTATACAATATAATGGTCATGGCATGTTCCATGTCTAATTGACAGAGTTATATCTGTACCCTGTGTATCCTAGAGCTAAGAGGTGTCTTCCCTCTTACCTCTGTTTACTGGGGTTGTCACATTTAAAGATAAGCATTTCAATAATCCTATTCGTGGTCTGTAGGCATGCAACGGCTATGGGGGTTTCTCATTACAAAACATCTTGATGGGGGGGTTTTTAGAAAGGGGAGTCAGGAGTATGTTCTGGATACTAGAAGGCTGGGAGTTACATGACGTGTCTGTGGAGTGGGTGAAGGGGTTGAGTCTAGAATGGTTGAGGGCGCACCGTCCTCCGGGAGGTTGAAGGTTGTGGTTCGGGGTCGGCCATTTTGGGGTGAGTTGTCCGGGCTAGTTGTTGGTACCGTGACTGTCTGGTTTTGCAGGTGGGCCTGTCATTTTCTCGTCCTCCCTGTATTTCACTTCCCTCTCCTTCGTTGTAGGTACGACCTCGTACCTTTTTTTTTTCGGCGATTTTTCTGTGTATTGATGCCGGATACTCGCCTCGCAGGCGAGAAAGGAATTTACCAAATTAACCGGAGTGGTGTGCTGTACCACTAAACTTCCGTCGGAAATGCAGATTCCCATGGGAAGTATCTCGGCCCGGCCGAGTGAACTCGCCCTGACCGAGAGCCTCACGCGGCATAAAGCAGACTTATAACCCCCGGCGGAACAGTCCAGTGAGATAGACTATGCCTCAAGTCCCTTAGACGATCAGATAGTTAATTGCCAAGGTTAATATGGGCTGGTGACACATTGTCACAGGTAGGCAGTTCAAAAAAGATGAAGAAAACTTCAAGGTTCTTCTTCGCATACAAGTACAGTGGGAGGTTAGAGTAGCGGTTGGTCTACAGCTAACTTTCCGGCGTAATTGTGGGAGTGAAGATGTGTGTACCTCTTGGGTTATCCTTATGAGCATTGATTCCTGGAAATTTTCTATTTCCAGTTCACAAGACCACAGTAGCAGCGCAAGTTGGCAGGGGAAGGGGCCGATCCAGGGGGGGGGGGGTTAGCTCCATCATGCCTCTAGTCAATCTATGCTACACCTACTTGCTCTCTTATCCCTGTTTTTGCACATAAACTTTGCGTAAAGTGTGTGAAATGCCTCGATAGATCACGAGGTATTTGGGTGTAAAAAAAGTGTGCCATTTGTTCCGAACTTCGTTCTACATTATTTAGTAAAAAAGATCATTCATGTCTAGTAGCACTCAAAGAAATCAAGAACATTTTCAATGCCTACACAAAAGACATTGCCCATAAGGCCCTTCATTGCGACGATGAAGCTGTCTGGGTGCACTTAGTTTTTAAGTCGCCAGTTCTGAAATTAACGCCAGCCAAGTCTACTAAATCAAAAACTAAATCTCAAATTCTATCGAAATAGTTAGTAAGTAGTGGAGATAGCAGTGACTCTAGCAAGGCAACCCCCCACGGCCGCCATAAGAGGGGACGCTCACCTTCGCCGAGTGACCGCGCTATGTCCAGGTCAAGGTCCCCCCTCAGGCAGTCCAGACAGTCATCAGTGGAATCTTCGAGGTCCCACAAGACACACAAGGATGATACAGCGGCAGCTAGCCACAAAAAATCAGAAAAGGGGCATAAAAGTTTCCGCAAGGAGGAGACGCAGTCATGGCACCGGCTACCGCCGGAGTCGCGGCCACTTCCCTCCACCTCTTCCTCCATATTGTCTAACAGCTCGGAGGTAGGGACGGAGAGGACTGAGTCGACTCCCAGAGAAGAAACTAGGGAATCTTTAAGTGTACCTCAGGAAGTACATTTTGCTATACATAAATTAAACTTGAACTTACCAGTCAGTAGACCTCCTATTGTGTCACAACGAGTGCTGGAAGAACAGTACCGTGGCTATACGACCTGCAGACACCCAGTCTTGGACAATTCCCAGGTGAGTCAAGTAATACCAGATTCACAACCTCCTTCTGATCAGGCGCGAAGTATTTGGAGACAATCTGAACCCTCAAATGTGGAGAACAGTGTTCGTTTTCAGGAAAGTGTTAGGGACAGTGACATTATTGAGACCATCCCCCCCTCAGTACTTGACCTAGTTTGGCCGGTGAATGGTCAAGGGTCGGAATAGCGGCAACAACCGCCGGAACTCATAGAAGTGTGGGATGAGCCGGAGGACATGTCCTCAGCACAATCCAGGCATACTGAGGAAGGGTCTGAGATAGGTTCAGAATCTTCCAAAGAATCACATAGTAAATGTAAGTAGTATGATCTGGCCATATCTAAATGATCGATCATAAAAAAAAAATTGCATATAAATTCATTTTTTTTGTTTTTGTTTTTTTGTTTTTTTTCGTAAAAGTTTATGGAGTTTCATACAAGTTTTCCATGGGGATGATCAGGCCAGGGGTCTATTTTCGTAACAGTTTATGGGACTTATCATCACACGTCTCCGGCGTGTGATGATAAGGTCAGAGGTCGATTGTCGTAAAAGTCTATGGGGTTTGCATACAAGTTTACGAATAACAGCATGAGGTAGATGTGTGGGAATTGAGTCGAAACCATTGAAGTGAAGTTCATTTCCTGTTTATACCTGGGAAAGGTTGACTTTCAAGATTTTATTTCATAATTTTTTGCTGTCAATAATGGTTTAACATCATCAAATGTAAGTATTATCAGAGAATAAGTATTTAGTATGATGCAGTTTTTCGTCTAGTTTCCGATTTCTACTGTTTTAGAGTCTGAATATATTAGAGAACGCTTGTGTATCGATAATTGTCAAAACAAAGGTGCGGCTATATGACACCAGACACGGGAAAATGGTTGATAGATGAGCTGATAAGAATATGGAGGATTATGGGATGGATGTGGAAGACGGTGGGTGGGTGGGATGTGGAATAATAGGGAGGGAAAGGTGGAGGATGAGGAGAGAGAGAGAGAGAGTTATAGATTCGCTATGAGTGGATGGGTGGGTGGGTGTTCTGGTGGATGAGCGGATGTGAGTGACGTCACGATTACCTGTCAATACTTGTTGATGGATGACAGTGAGGACGCGTGTTAATACTCGTTGGAATTATCCTGCAGGGGGATGTTAGGTGGGTGGGTGTTGTGGTGGATGAGAGGATGTGAGTGACGTCACGATTACCTGTCAATACTTGTCGATGGATGACAGTGAGGATGCGTGTAAATACTCGTTGGCATTATCCTGCTGGGGGATGTTACTAGCAGGAATCCTTTTTATATTCCTATACATATAACGATACAGGAACAGGGATAGAAGTTTGCGCGGGACAAATAAGGGGCGGGACGGGGAGTAGGACTGTGATGTCAAATGACGCGGTGTTGATTGAGAGGGTTTAAAAGTGCTGGCGTCACGGTGTGAAGCTTAGTTCTAGTGAATCATGGAAGGGGTGAAACAGCCTCCTGATCCAAACAATAAAGCGAAATGTCTCAAGCGCGGGCTTGCTTTGGGGAAAGACATTTGTAAGCTATGCCAAAAGCCTAAGATAAAAGGCCACACATGTGTAAAACAACGTAAAGTCCATCTAGCCCCTCACAGTCTATGCGAAAAGTGTGGGCTGATATATAATTCAAAGACAGTTCACCGGTGTCTAGAAAATGAGAATGAACAGAAAGTGTGCAAGAAAACTTTTCCTGAAAATAAATCCTTAAATAATCCCAAGCGTGGATGTACTTTGGTGAAAGACATTTGCAAGAAATGCGATATGCCTAAGATAAAAGGGCATGCATGTAAAAAGAAATGTAAAGGGCCCCTCTCCCTTCATTTTCTATGTGAAAATTGTGATACGTTCTATGATTCAAAGACAGTTCACCGGTGTCTAGACAATAAGAAGAATGAAACACAAAGTACCTCTTATGCACATCATAGTAAATGCAGGGGGTATAAATGTCTCGTCTGTCCAGACGTTTACCATCACCCTGAATGCGAGGGGAAAGTCCAGTGCAAAAACACTCACTCCATATGCGGGAACTGTGGAGAGCATTACGTCGACCCTATGACAACCACTGGCTGGCTCCTCCACCTTTTTCAGACGATGGAGGGATCTTAGGATGACACAACTTTGAGCTCGGGTATGTTTTTTTTTTTTTGCTGGATACATACAGTATACTGTGTGTGCGTGTATTTTTTCCAACTATGGATGTGAAGATTAATTAATTTATCAACTTGTCTATAGCGGGGATACTATTTTGTGAAAAAAAAAAAAAAAAAAAAAAAATATATATATATATATATATATATATATATTCTGACATACGGAGCCCTGTATGTTAATTTAAGAGTTAGAATTAGAGTTGAAGGAGCCAAACGGTGAAGCAGACTAGCGAGCGAACCAGCGAGTGGGGAAACTAGCTCGCCCGCATACCTGCAAACTAGCCTTCACACCTGCGTGCGTCATAGGGGACCCTGCAAACTACTTGATGACCGACGCTTGACGTATGATCGACGCCAGGAGCTGTGAGTGGACCAGGCACCTGTTATGCGACTCGAGGAGCTATGATTGGAGCAGGCACCACCCCGCCGCCTCCTGATTCGTTCCTACACCATCATTGTTTGGTGTATAAGACCCGAGTTGTGGGCATTCAAATCAGTCTCATTTGGAGTTGGGGAAGGTGAACTTGCAGCTGGAGGAAGACGGGGTGAAGTATTATAATGGGATTGTGACTGTCAGTCAGATTATATAAATGTGTGTTAAGTGTGTTCGGTGTAAACACTTACGTTATGTTGGTTAGTGAGATATGTGATTGGGAATTAACGTGAACGCTACTATTATGTGTTTAACTATTTGATTGCGAATTAACGTTAACGCTACTATTATGTGCTTAACTATTTGATTGGGAATTAACGTTAACGCTACTATTATGTGTTTAAATATTTGATTGCGAATTAACGTTAACGCTACTATTATGTACTTAACTATTTGATTGGGAATTAACGTTAACGCTACTATTATGTGTTTAACTATTTGATTGCGAATTAACGTTAACGCTACTATTTATGTACTTAACTATTTGATTGGGAATTAACGTTAACGCTATTATTATGTACTTAACTATTTTAGTTGACTAACTTGTGGACTAAAGCAACTCTTTAAGTAATTGGGTTATGATGAAAGTAATACTATTGTTTTATATTAATACTTACGAGTTCTTTCATTTTCTTTGAATTAAGCTTACATTGCTTAACGGTGCTTAGTACGGTGATGCTATTGTCTCTTAATAGTAATATCGCCTTAGACTAACATGGCTGTGTTAATATTACTTCTAGTGATTTCCTAAGCTGAAGAAAATTCTTTTAGCTTCAAAATATTATTTTTGCTTTCATATTATTTGAGTGAGACCTGAATCGAATCTATGAAACGATCCTGTAACTTAATTTACTCATAATCAAACCTCAATGTTACGTGGTTAAGAAATACATTTAACTAATTATTAAATATATATCTAACTTTTTATGTGACTTTGATATTAATCCTGATGATAATAATAATATAATACTATTAACGTAAGACAAGAACCAAGAATAATTACATTAAATATAAATAAAAGGACATAGAAGAAAACGATCTATTCATTTCAAAAAGGGTAAGAGACAGAAATATTCTTACTTTAATATTTATCTTTCAAGACTTTTTATAGAATTAATAGTCCTTCTTTAGCTATAACTTATTCGGTTCATAACCATAGCTTCGGTTAAATAATAATTCTTTATAAATACTACATGACTTTAATTAGTTTCGGTATTTTTCATAATTAAAGAGTATCAGTCAATAAAGGATACTAAGTCCTAAGATCCAATAGGAAAGGAAGCAACAACAGGAAATTATTTTATTAAATTTTACTTTTGTTTTGCCTTCAGCTGACTGATACCTTAATATATATCTCTGTGCTATCTAGATTCATCAAGTTAACCACTTGAGGATCAAGATACGTAACAATATATATATAATAAACGCAATAGATCGCACAGTTGGGTTATACATATTTAATTTCTTGTTCTTTCCTCTCATTCCCTACAGAACGCTGCAAGAGATGTCACTGCACAGCGTGCCCTACCCAATTTCATCATTCCGGATATGATGAGGACTCCACAAGCAACCTGTGTAATGATGTGTCCACACTGTGTGAAGAGTGTAGCAGAGCGTTCGATACTTAAACGGAGGAGGAATCTGAGAATATCTCAATGCTGAGCATTGGCAGGTTGCTAAAATATTTGCAATTCTGATCATTCTTAAACAAAATATAACTCACGCGTAAATATTAATCGTGTTTTTTTTTTATCTTTATTTTTTATTTATTTTTGTTAGAACAATATATTCAACTCTGCAATAACACATCAAGTGTGTGATTTATGTTGTGGCGGTATCTATAAATTCCTGTTGGTTATTTGGTTTATATTAATTATATTATTTTTCATTTTCCTACAGATTCTAGAGTCGAGCCAGCTGTAGAGGTCGTGAATGTGGTCAGTGAAAATGCAGCCCCCCCAAACTTCGGGCAAGTTTTTGAAAATACCCACATATCATCCCTTTCAGGAAAACTGCCACGTAACAGTTCTAGCTTCCAGTTATTGTTAAAATGTTATTTGTAGATTAAGACTTTTTTTATATAATCTAGTCTAGCCCCCCTTTTTTTTCTATCTCTACACATCCTTCCTGCATGTATAGGAATCGAATCTTAATAGTTAAAATATCTATCAGCACTTCATAATCGTCAATGAAAAATGCAAAATATTATGTATACTGCAGGGGTTCCCAACCTTTTTGTTCCTCTGTACCACTTGGGCATTCTGATAGGTACCCATGTACCCCTAACAATTTAGGATAAAAGTGGATAAAATAATGTAAATTTTATATGATTTTATTATGAAATATGTATGTGTAGACTGCATAGGGATCTTAGTATTGATATTATCAATAAAATTAACTCAGTGCCTATAAAATATTTTGATCTGTCACATACACGGACATTTTCGGACGGTACTGCAGCTGTCTCGAGTTGGTATACATACCTGATTGTTTCACGTCCAATACAGATTGTGGGCTACAGGAAGTCACATAATAGTGAAACAAAATGGAATAGTCACCTCACTGATATAATTTTAAGGGAAGGATGTAGTATCCGGGTGTACGGTCCGACGGTCATCATGTTTACATAGGTCGATCGCTTGCGGTTATGGTCCCGTATATTTTTTCTGTTATTTGACCCCTGCTGGCAATATATATGATGATGACAATAAGTCACGGGGGGTGAGGGGGGCAAAAGCCCCCTTCAACCTATTATTGTATCCCACGGCAGTCAAAATAGACGGGAACATGATTGCGAGCGTCCGCGTAGTGTAAGGCAGGCGGTCCACCCGGTAACTACATTCTTGCCAATTTTATTATAAGTTTTGCTTACTGAAATGAGGAAATTGATAAAAACACAACTTTGTGCAATCTTCCTGTAGATTAGAACACCATGTTTTGTACACTATGGTTATTCTCTCAGACCCCTATGTACCCCCTGAGAAGTGCAAATGTACCCCTGGGGGTACATGTACCCCAGGTTGGGAAACCTTGATGTATAGTGTATATACCACATTATAAGAAAATTGCCTACTCACGCTCAAGCTGCGTCTTCAGTTACTATATCACTGCTTACTCACCTGTAATTAGAAAAGATGATACAAATTTCACACATTTAAAAAAAAAATGATAATAAAACAGTCTAATTAATACTTTTTTTACCCATCCCTACAGAAAACCCCCAGCCGAGCTCCTCAAAAATCATCCTTCAAATTAAGGACATCCCTGACCCTCGCAGACCGGTGATAGGAGGAGGCTCGACTTCCACCTCTCCACCCCCGCCTGTTGCAAGCTCTTCAGACAATCATCCCCCAGAGCTGGAGAATGCAGAGACGGTAGAAGAGGAGAATGAACGTGTCCCCACATTTAGGCAAGTTGCACCCAACTTTATGGGGGCATATGATCAACATTTATATGATATACCACCCAATGCTGAATCCAATCCTCACATCTTTCTCAGAAGATATAGGGATCACTTCATCAACGAAGTCCGACAGTTTTTTTTAGATAGTCTCGGCAACACCCGGACCTTTAAGGTTTTTGCAGTCATGACTATACAATTAGTTAAGCCCTCACTTACAGAAGAGGATGAGTTTGTCGAGTTTCCTTTTTGTTTCAAAGCTAGAGTGGTGAATATTTCGGACATTGATGAAATGATTGATCATTGGATCAATCATCTAGAGGCTGATCTTGATTATACTTTGGAAAGATGTGTAGGGTCTGGTTTCATCATTGTTAAAGTTATATATTTTACCATCAACTATTGTAAATTTTGTATAGGATGCGTCTTTGGTGCTCCTGTCAAACTCTCACAGTACTTGAGAGGGGGAAACAGCCTTATGAACCCAACCAGCAGGAAAGAATCGTGCATGATTCAATGTCTCGCAGCGTATAAATTCATCAGGGGAGGGAAGAAGAGACAGAATGCCTGGCGTGTGATGGATAATCCAGTCAAGTGTAGAGCCCTCGTGAAAACTGGGGATATAACTTTCCCAGTGACATGGGAAGGTCTGAGCATATTAGAAAAGCTAAACGAGCTATCTCTCAACGTGTACTCTGTGGAAGCTGTTGGGCCGGACGGCATCAGCATTGGGAAAGGTAAAAACAAAAACAAAAAAACACGGCATTACCTTAGTCTGGCCCGAAAGGGTAGTTGTTGTTGTTGTTTTGTTGTTGCTGTTCCCCAGGCTGCCTGGCCGAACAGCCCCAAGGCCCCAAGCAAGGCCAAGGCCATAACCGAGCGCCCCCACAGATCCCTCCCTGCCTACCACAATAAAGCCGGGGTGACCGAAGCCACTCCATGGCAGGGAGCTAAGGAGGGCGCGGAAACGCCCGGGAAACCAAAGCCCCACCCAGGGCCCTGTTCCCCTCAGCAATTATGAAGAGAAAGTTGAGGGTCAAAGGAAAAATGTGACGCTTTGGCTTCCAATCTGCCAACCTCTAGGTTGGGAGATTGGGAGGTCAATCCACGGAAGAGACGCCGTCACCTGAGATCTAGAAAATATATAAGTAAAAGGAACAGTCAGAGTAAGCTATGGGTATGGCAGAGATCGCTCAGCTCTCACTCTGATAGACCAGCCCATCACCACAAAAAATGATCGTGGAGGTGCCGGGGAATGAACCCGGGACTTCTCACACGCGAAGCGAGGGGCGAAAGGGTAGTAAGAGCAATTAGATCTTCTCATTGTGGGACCGTCTCACATAGCTCTCATACTTGACTTGAATAGCTATGTGAAGAATTTCAAACGTGTTCGGGGTGAAACTAGCGGTCTTAATATCTGTCGCATTTGTCTAGAGTTTTCCCCTCTCAGATCAAACTCGATTAGCATTCATGCCATTGTGATAAAACTCCCATTCTCAACTTCCCATCCCCCCCAGCGAAGCTTAAATTTAAGTCCAACGGCAAGACCTACCCACCCTCCCACGCTTGCTTCTTTGACTTTGAAAGTTACGCTGACAAGGGTAATAATGATAGATCAATAATGAACAAATGATAAATAATGTAGAGATAGGAGACCAACTAGGAAATAGTGATCATAAATCAATTTATTTTAACATACAATGGACAGGAAAGGCTAAAGAGAATACGACACTTATCCCAGATTTCAGAAAAGCCAATTATGGTGGATTAAGACGAGCCTTAAGAGTCGATCCTATGGTTAAACTATTAAGTGGACCCAGGTGCGCTAACGAACTTACTCTCTCTCAGATACCTGTCTTAACTCAGGATAATTTGACAGCTACATATAATAATTTTATTTCTTCACTCCACAATGCGCAAAATAAATATATCCCCAAAAGAAAATTTAGATCAACACAGAACCAACCAAAATGGATGAATAATAGACTATTAGACCTTCTAGGAAAAAAGAGAGGAATATATCGAAAAATAAAGAAAGGCGAAATTCACCTACTTGCTTACTATCAGAATCTATCAAGAGAGGTTAAAAAATGTATAAGGACAGACAAAAGAAATTATGAAATCAGGATAGCCAATGACTCAAAAAATAACCCTAAGGCTTTTTACCAGCTATATAAATCTAAAGTTAGAGATAAAATAGGCCCCCTTAAAACTTCGATAGGAGAAATGACAGAAAATGATTTAGAAATGTGCAGTACATTAAATAGTCAGTTTCTATCCGTTTTCACTAATGAAAATTTGGCACAGATTCCAGAAGTCCGTAAGGTATATAGCGATAATATAGAAAATAGGTTAAGTACGGTTACTATAAGTAGAAATGATGTGCTTAAGGAAATTGACAGACTGAAACCTCAGAAATCGCCTGGTCCCGATGAGGTATATGCTAGAGTATTAAAAGAATGCTGAGATGAGTTAAGTTACCCATTAACATTTCTTTTTAACAATTCATTAGAAACAGGTATAGTTCCAGAAGCTTGGAAGCTTGCAAATGTAGTTCCGATTTTCAAAAAAGGTGATAAATCAATAGCATCCAATTACCGTCCCATTAGTCTCACTTCAATCATAGGAAAGCTACTAGAGTCAATTATTGCTAGGAAAATGAGAAACCACTTAGAAACATTTAACTTAATCAATTCTTCTCAGCATGGATTCACTCAGGGACGTTCTTGCCTTACTAATTTGCTTAGTTTTTTCTCAGAAGTATATGAAGCAGTAGATAATGACAAGGCATACGATATTATATATTTAGATTTCAGTAAAGCTTTCGACAGAGTCCCTCATGAGAGATTGATGAGAAAGGTTGAGGCACATGGAATAGGTGGGGCGTTGTTGGGATGGATTAGGTCATGGCTAATTGGTAGGAAACAGAGAGTCAGCATAAATGGTACCAAGTCAGAGTGGGGAGCAGTCAAAAGTGGTGTCCCCCAGGGATCGGTATTAGGTCCCCTGTTGTTTCTTATATACATAAATGACCTAGATTTAGGTATAACTAGTAGGATAAGTAAATTCGCAGACGATACTAAAATGGGGAGATCAATTGATTCAGATAGCGATATAGAGTGCCTCCAAAGGGATCTAGATACCTTACATGAATGGTCAGTAAATTGGCAGATGAAGTTTAACATTGACAAATGCAAGGTATTAAAGATAGGGAAGATGCAAACAAATGTTAAATATAAACTAGCTAATTTAGAATTAGAAAATTCAGACTGCGAGAAAGATCTAGGTGTGTTTGTTAGCAATGATTTGAAGCCTAGAAAACAGTGTATAGGCGTTCGTAATAAGGCAAATAGGATTCTCGGGTTCATCTCTAGGAGTGTGAGTAACAGAACTGCTGATGTTATCTTAAAACTTTACTTGTCATTAGTGAGACCCCATATGGATTATGCTGTCCAATTTTGGTGTCCTTATTACAGAATGGACATAGATTCATTGGAGAGAGTACAGCGTAGAATGACAAAAATGATCCATAATATTAGAAATCTTCCGTATGAAGAAAGGTTGAAGAAATTAGGTTTACATTCGTTAGAGAGACGCAGAGTTAGAGGGGATATGATAGAGGTGTTCAAGTGGGTTAGTGGGATTAACAAAGGGGACATGACAAATGTACTAAAGCTCAGTGATAGCGAAAGAACTCGTACCAATGGTTTCAAATTAGATAAATTTCGTTTCAGAAAAGATATAGGCAAATATTGGTTTGGTAACAGAGTTGTAGATGGGTGGAATGGACTACCAAGTGCTATAGTGGGATCTAAAACTGTAGGGAGCTTTAAGATAAAATTGGATAAGCATATGGACGAGAAGGGTTGGTTGTGAAGGGGGATCAGCCGGGTTGGGCCAATCAGCGCTCTGCAGACCCCCATAATCCTGCGTTAATCTCTAACCGTTTTGGTAAGATGATCCTCAGGGTATTAGAGTGTTGAGCCTATAATTGGGCTTTGTAATTGATTTGGGGTTGTGTGGGACAGGGATCTGCCTTGCTTAGGCCAATCGGCTTTCTGCAGACTCCCATTTTCTTATGTTCTTATGTTATCAGTTCAAGCCACACATCACCCCATTGCCTACAGCTATTTGATTGTGGATAGGCTAGATAAACCTGTGAGAAAAAGATCCTACTGGGGTGTGGATGCTGCTGAACATTTCCTAGCTCATCTTTCATCATATTGGGAATCATTAAAAAGTAGGAGACCGACCTATCCAATGCATCTGTCAACTGGTGAGCAGGATACATTTTCTACAGCGACCCGATGCGAGCTCTGTGAGAAGGAGTTTACCAAGGATAATCCACCCATGCGTCACCATGATCACTCTGTCGAGTATGACAATTATATCGGGGTGTATTGTAAGCAATGCAATTTTCAATGTAGGGACAAGTTAAATTCTCTAACTTGTCTCGCACATAACATGTCTTACGATCTTGGGCTCATCCTCAAAGAAATGAAGGATAACGGAAGAGGGATTAAAGTTCACTGTAAATCTGGGCTTTCATTTTTCAAGGTGGACATTGACTTTTTGCACTTCTTAGATTCTCTCAGCATTATGAATGGTAGTCTGGATCAACTTGCCAAGAGTCATCTCGCGGCCGGCTATCCCACAGCGTTGACTCACGCCATGATTGATAGACACTCTGCAGAGATAAGAGAGAAAGTCATCACAGGGAAACAGTTTCTCTGTTATGACTACTGTATATAGACTCACCTGCACGATTGGAGGAGCTGCAACTTCCCTCTATAAGCGATTTTAGTAATCGCATGAAAAACTCTGAGATCAGTAGAGCTGACTATCAACATGTGCAAAATGTGTGGGATATCACCCATCGTCAAACATTGGGTGATTATGTCGAGCTTTACTGTGAGATAGATGTCGGACTCCGTGCCGACATCTATCTCAAGTATCGCGAGATGATGAAGACGCATTACAAACTGGATGTGATTCATTATGTAAGTTTGAGCAGATATGCATTTGACGCTTTTCTTTTTTCCAGGAAAACAGAATTGGATTACATGTACAGCCCCGACTTGAATAAGCTCATTAGGAGAAATATAAGAGGGGGTTTTACAACATGTGTGAGATCTCCCTGCACCGCTAACAATCCCCAGGTTAGTCCCGCCTTCAATCCTGATGTGGATAGCAGTAGTTATATCCTTTATATTGACTACAATTCTTTATTCTCTAATTAGACGCTCCACGGAGACGCTTCTGCGGGTGGCCACCAGATGGAGAATGGTCGCTTTGGGGACGAACCATAATATTTTTTAGGTCAAAAAGAAATATACCAAGATTATTCGTTGTATACTATTAGCAGCCATTAGTATGATTTTTGAAGCAGTTTTTGTGTGTTTAATTTGTAGCATATTCGCTCTGTAAATATAAAACTAGATTTCTGTGAATGTCTCAAACCTTTGTACAAAATATATTATCGCTTCAGTTCCTCTATTCAAAGGTTTATGAAGTAAATAATTCATCCAATGTAAGTTTCTTAGAAGTGTTTGACATTATATAGCGGTTAAACCCTAACCTAGAGTAGAATATTATAATAGTCCATAAAATAAGACGGCATGCTTGAGAATCTAGGCTCCCTTAGCCCCGCAACTCACCTTCATTGGCCCGCCCGCGTTTAAATATACCCTTCAAACCGTTCCTGCTAGATCTCTCCGTAGCACAGTCAGTATGGTTCCTGCTTCCCACTGGGAAAGCCAGTGTTCGATCCCAATCGATTGCAGTGTATTATATATTTTGTATTTTGTTATATTTGTTATTTTGGTTATTTTTGTTATATTTTAGGGTTAGGTTAGGTTAGGTTAATCTAATCTAATCTAATATAATAGTTGTACAGTCACGAACATAAATACTGCGACACCAACCAGATTATGTTCGCCCTTTCGTCTCCAAAGGTATTGCTAAACTTTATATTCAAACTCACAATGATTTCTTTATTTCATTCTAGCTACCGTCAGACGACTTTATTCAGCGCAATATAAACCTCTCGTGATGGAGGAGTTGACGTTATCTGGTTGTTGTCGCAGCATTTACGCTCGTGACTGTACATTTGAGGGGCGGGGCCAAGGACAGCCTCCATGGCCTCCCTCCTGCCATATCCTCCTATAAATACGCGTCCATACGTTTAGTGACTTTTAACGATAGTTTAACTTACTGACAGTAGCTTATTCCACTGTAAACAATTCTACTATAAAATGTTTTTATTATATAAACTATTTCTATAAGGATTTGGTGCTTAGCAAGTTAACATTCATACTTTGCAAGCAATTTGTGGATTCTCATATTTTTTTTTTCGCCATGTATAATGATTATAGGGTTATAGTTGATACATTATATTACTTGTGTGTGCATAAATATATATGTTACTACCAAAAAAACACCATTTGTGAATGTAGTGTCTTTTAAATAAAGCTGGATAGGCTATATTGTTGAGTTGCCTAATTTATTACCGCTTGTCCTATGCCCTGCGGCTATACGACCATTCTCCATCTGGTGGTTACCCAAAGAAGCTTGCCCGTGGCGCGTCTAATTGTCAAGTCGGGTATTTACCTAGTGGGGATTTCTATAAATTAAACTCCCAGGAGCTGAACGTGTTCATGGAGAAAGGCATAGCCAATCAGTCTTGTGACGGTGAGTATGGATACTGGTTTCATGTCGATACAAAACCCATTTCCCCAGATGTCGCACGTGCAACTGATGAATTCCCTCTAATCCTGTCAAATAGCCTAGTGACTGAAGACATGCTGTCAGAGTTTAGCAACGAGCTGCTCAATGCGGAAGGGCGGAAAGTTCCTAAGAACAATCGGAAATTGATTACTTCACACGGAGGTCAGTCAGGCTATTTAATCAGTCTCCCTCTTTTGAAACTGATGCTTGAATTGGGACTGAAACTGCTCAATGTTCATAACATTTACAGATATAAACAAAGTAAATATCTCCAACCCTTCATTGAGAAGAATATTGAGCAACGATCCAACTCAGCATGCAGTATCAAAGGACGGATGTTCAAACTGATGAGCAATGCAATATATGGCCGATCATTACTGTCAGAGCTCAGGTATTCAGAGACGCACACCTATGTAAACAGCAGAGGGAAATTGCTAGGGAAGTCAGCAGTCCATATTTTAGAAGAGTTGTCAGTCTGGGTCCCAATAGGGTCATCACAGTTAGAGAGAAGACCTCTCTAGACAGAAAATCCCCCACCTATCTGGGATTTCAGATTCTAGAACTGGCCAAGCTTGCTATGTATAATTTTTGGTACAAAGTTGTGAAGGCTAACTATGGAGAGAGGGCCAAGTTGCAATATGAGGATACTGATTCCTTCATATTCAGTCTTGAAGTGAACGATCTCAATGAAGCCCTCAGAGACGGGCCTCTAGAACCATACATTGACTTTAGCAACTATGACAAGGATCATCCCCTTTTCAGCAATGACTGGAAAGGGAAGATGGGTCTGCTAAAGTCAGAAGCAGGGAGCAGATTGATCCGTGAATGCGTAGTCTTAAAACCAAAGATGTATTCCATACTAGTTCAGGAGAATGAAGGACCAAATGAGCAGATTGGGAGAAGTAAAGGTATTCCCAGACACGTGCAAAGAGATCTGACCCATGACAAATATCGAAAATGTTTGCTATCTAATGAAAGTGATGTGTTCCAATGTTTGTCTATTCGTAACGTGAAAGGTCAAATGGCTACCACATCGTGCAGGAAAAGAGGACTCTCCAGTTATGATAATAAGCGATTCTATGTTGACAAGTACACAACTCGAGGATACGGTCATCCAGATAACGCTAGATTGGTCGAGGAAGCATTTGAGATGGATGATGTGAATGATGATGAAGACTCAAATAATGATGATGCGGGGGAGGAGTAGGAGGAGGAGAATGCGGAGGATGAAGAAGAAGAGGAAGAGGGGGAGGAGACGACTGATCATTTCCAGGGTGAGAAAACATCTCTATGGAAAAAGAGGGAGGAAATGGCTGCTGTATATTTCCCATCGTCTCAATGTGATGAGAATGAACATCAAGAGATGGAGTGTGAAAGACCATTGGCTGGGGGGGAATAATCAAGTGCATGTCGAAACAGAGTGTGGGGATGATCAGATGGAAATGGACGTGTTGACATGTGTGAATGATGAGACGCAAATGGACAGGTCGCAGAATGATGATGAGAGCCAAACAAAGATGGAGGTAGATCAAATTTGGAAAGAGGATGAGAATGAGAGAATGGTCACAGATGAAGATGGTGATGGAATGAGTGTTGTTTATGAACGAGGGAGGAATAATGCGAGCTACTTCATCCCACCCCTTCGCCCTGGTAATCCCGGACCTTCATGGTTATAACTCTGGACAAGTCTACATATGATTTGTTTTCTTCTTCTATGTATTATAATTTAAGATGCCTCAATATGATTTTTTTGTTTTTTGTATGTGCTAGAATTTATGATGAGATAACAATGGTGATGGTAATTATATTGAGCAAATTTGTGTGTAAGATGGTGGTGGTATGTTGGGTAATAAACAAAATTGGTGTGTCTGTATATTGACCTATTTATCTTGATGCCATTATTTAATAGTAGTTAGTTCATCCCAAGTATGGAAGGGGAAAACATCTTCAATGAAAGTCATATTAATTTATTTCACAGCCCCGCCAGGGTAATAATTGCCGGATATACCAATTCCGGCAAGACCCAGCTCTGCAAAAGACTTGTGGAAAAGTATAGTGACATTTTTAATAAAATTTACATATGCTGGGCATCATCTCATCCTCTACAAAATAGTTCTAAAGTTAAGGATAAAATAGTGATCAGCGAGACAATTATAGATCCCGAGCAAGAAATTGACCCCCTTGAGAATAAAATTGCACACTCTGCTAATATTGGACGATAATTTCCTAACGGCTGCAAATTCTAATATTATAGCCACTGTCTTTACTAGAGGAAGAAACTTGAATATATTGGTATTGTTTGTTGTGCAAAATCTGTTTTTTGCTGGAAAATTTTCACGCACAATTACTCTTAATGCTTCCCACTATATTCTCATTAAAAGTCGTGATCTGGGGCAGATTGAATGCATCGGAAGACAAATTAATGGAAAGAAACATGGTGAAAATTTGGTGGAAGTCTATACAAATGCTGTTAAGAGTCATTCGTACGGTTATCTGTTAATAGATCTGAGTTTGAACACACCTGACGCGCTCCAACTGCGTTCGCACATCGCTGGGGAGGGTATAATTTATGTGAAACTGTTTATCAATTTTAAATATTAAGCAATGGTTAACTGGAGGAACATTCTAGAAAAAATATATGAAGATCACGGACATCCTGCAGGGTTAGGGAGCATATTAACATTATATAATGCCACGAAGCGCATAGATAAAACAATCACTCTAGAACAAGTGCAATAATTTGTTCAATCATCCAGAACTTATACTCTCCATAAACCCACACGTAAGCGCTTCCCAAGGCGTCAAATAATAGCTTCAAAACCTGGCAATATTCTCTCTTGTGATTTAGCCGATCTTACGCATCTTAAAAGACAAAATGGAGGCGTGCGATATTTAATGGTGTGTCTGGATGTTTTCAGTCGTTATCTATATGTATATCCATTACAAACAAAATCTTCTCAAGAAAGTACGCAGGGGTTGCGCACAATATTGGTTTCCCGTAAGGTGTCGGGTAAATATACTCGCTTAATGACAGATTTAGGGGGTGAATTCACAAATAAAGTAATGAAAACTTTCTAAAAATCTAAACATATCCAGAGATATTCCACCCATTCAAGGGAAATAAAAGCGGCCATTGCTGAGAGAGCAATTAGAACTTTAAAGGTGAAAGTATATAAATATCTAACGCTGAATAACACGTTAAAATATATCAACGCCCTTCCTGATATTGTTAGAGCGTATAATAATACGATACGTGCAAGTTTGGCGGGAAAGACACCTGCGCAGGTGCATCAGTTGTCTAAGGCTGACGAGATTATAGCCCAATTTAGAACGATGTATATTAAGAAGAAAACTCAAGGAAGATCTTTCATTCGCAAACTGAAGGTTGGTGAGACAGTACGCTTGCAGAACATCTCTAGAACTCAGTTTAAATTTAGTAAAAATGATAAAGTATCAAATACCGAGGACATTTTTAAAATATCGCGGGTTGATCATGATAAGAATATACCACTATACTTTCTAGAGGATCTGGCGGGGGAGGAGATTTTTGGGTAGGTTTTATCGTGAGGAATTAATCCCAACAACTTTGCCTGAATATTATCCTATTGACATAATAAAGACTAGAACTGAAAAGGGGAAGAAGAAAATAATATTTAGTTCATTTTAGAGGGTATCCGACTTCCTTGACAGATGGGTGACACAAAAAGACTTGACTAAGCTATGAAGAAGCCTTTAATCGTAAAGCATAAAATAAAACTCCTGTCATTACTTCCGCTAAAATTAAAAAAATAAATAATAAAGGAACTGAAAAAGGGGGAGATTAGCTGCATTGCAGAAATTTGCTCCAATTTTCTAAAAAAATGACTGACCACAGACCCTAAGATCATACAACAATTAAGAAAATTACTGACCACAGACCCTAAGATCATACAACAATTAAGAAAATGACTGACCACAGACCCTAAGATCATACAACAATTAAGAAAATGACTGACCACAGACCCTAAGATCATACAACAATTAAGAAAATGACTGACCACAGACCCTAAGATCATACAACAATTAGGAAAATGACTGACCACAGACCCTAAGATCATACAACAATTAAGAAAATGACTGACCACAGACCCTAAGATCATACAACAATTAAGAAAATGACTGACCACAGACCCTAAGATCATACAACAATTAAGAAAATGACTGACCACAGACCCTAAGATCATACAACAATTAAGAAAATGACTGACCACAGACCCTAAGATCATACAACAATTAAGAAAATGACTGACCACAGACCCTAAGATCATACAACAATTAAGAAAATGACTGACCACAGACCCTAAGATCATACAACAATTAAGGAAATGACTGACCACAGACCCTAAGATCATACAACAATTAAGAAAATGACTGACCACAGACCCTAAGATCATACAACAATTAAGAACATATACAAATGACTGACCACAGACCCTAAGATCATACAACAATTAAGAACATATAAAAATGACTGACAAGAGACCCTAAGATCATACAACAATTAAGAAAATGACTGACCACAGACCCTAAGATCATACAACAATTAAGAACATATAAAAATGACTGACCACAGACCCTAAGATCATACAACAATTAAGAACATATAAAAATGACTGACAAGAGACCCTAAGATCATACAACAATTAAGAAAATGACTGACCACAGACCCTAAGATCATACAACAATTAAGAACATATAAAAATGACTGACCACAGACCCTAAGATCATACAACAATTAAGAACATATAAAAATTACTGACCACAGACCCTAAGATCATATAACAATTAAGAACATATAAAAATGACTGACCACAGACCCTAAGATCATACAACAATTAAGAACATATAAAAATGACTGACCACAGACCCTAAGATCATACAACAATTAAGAACATATACAAATGACTGACCACAGACCCTAAGATCATACAACAATTAAGAATATATAAAAATGACTGACCACAGACCCTAAGATCATACAACAATTAAGAACATATAAAAATGACTGACAAGAGACCCAAAGATCATACAACAATTAAGAACATATAAAAATGACTGACCACAGACCCTAAGATCATACAACAATTAAGAACATATAAAAATTACTGACCACAGACCCTAAGATCATACAACAATTAAGAACATATAAAAATGACTGACCACAGACCCTAAGATCATACAACAATTAAGAACATATAAAAATCAGGTATAATTAGTAGCGTTAAAAAAAAACACCCACTTTTAAAAAGAGAAAAATTCTAGCTTCAAAACGAGGTGGTGCTATTTTGAGCGCCTTAATCCCTCTTGCATTAAGTGTGATTACTGGTTTGATGTGTTAATAAGTATGAAAATATTAAGTGTGATTACTGGTTTGATGTGTTAATAAGTATGAAAGAATTCTGTTTAATACCTAGAACCTTCGCTAAAAAATATATTTTTGATAAAATAGAAGCCCCCACCTCAATAGAGAATGAAGGTAAAGTACAAAGTATAAAGAAAATTGAACGTAAAGTAAAGAGATCTCGTATACACGAGTCTGATAGGAGCGATTATAAGGATTTTAGTGAAAGTGCCGCATTAAGAAACCCGCCGTTGGATAATCTTATTAATGCTCGCGCAAGCCCCGCCCATAGACAGCAAATACAAGCCTAGACTAATATTTTAAGCACCAAACCAGGGATAAGCTGGGATAAGGATGGTAATTTAACCGCTCCATCTAAGGGGGAAAATATTATTGAGATACTTATAGCTTTGCTAAATACAAAGGGAAAGTTTAAGCAAGAAAGTCTAGTTAAATTTATATTTAACACAGGGGTCGGTGGACTCCCTGAAATCCTAACGCAGCAATACTACATTACAAAAAGGATAGGCGGGGGGGGGGGGGGGAAATATGTGGATTTCTTATAAAAATATATACTACAGTATACCTAATTTGGAAAGGGTTAATAATGATTGCATCATGTTATACCAGGTATTAACATGTTTTGGCGAGTACTTGTTAAAACATGTTGATGGAAGGTATCGATTACATCCGGTGTGGAGGGGATGGAATGATTGCGTCACGTTGTGCGGGGTATCATATTAAAAAAAAAATAGCAATGTCGGAATATTCTGCGAAAAAAAGAAGGAAACTGGGCTCTATTGAAAGAGCGTCTATAGGTGAAATCTCGCGTGATAATGCGATATGGTGGGCGGAGCATGGATGAATTGTGCGGTATAAGATGATAAGGTGAAAGCGGGAAAACATCATAACTCCCACGTCTCTACTACACGAGCGAGATGGTGAACTATCCACTTAGTTTTAGAGAGGGGGTATTAGTGGATGAGGATTTCAAGTCGTCAGATGCATGCATCGCGTATGCTGTCAATGCTATGGATGTGACTCCTTTGGAATTACTAGTGATTTAGCCCTAGCATATCCTTATGCTGACATCTACAAAGAACGACGGCGACTATTTGGTCTGGCGCGGGCGGTGCGTTATGATAGAAAAACACCCGGGGGCATTATTATACGCAACCCCTCTTCTGAAAGCCAGAATGAAAATCCCAACTCGTCGCGCTAATCACTCAATTCGGTATCGGCACCCCTGTGGAGGAGAATCAGCTAGCTCAATACTACATGACTAACTCCAATAACATTCATTTCACTGACGGGTTAAAAAGGGACACGACTGAAAATCGAGTTGCAAACTTTCAAGAATGTGTGAACAGACTCGGGGCTTGGGTTGTGGATAATCCCATAGTTAAACGGGTTGTATTCCCGGCGGGGGTTGGAAGTGGTAGTCGTGATGATGATATGTGGAGCAAGTACTATCTCCCAATTCTGCATGAGCTGGCCCTACGACTGAAGCCTTTGAATATTGAAGTTATAATATTAATCTCATCTTCAAAGAAATGGGAATGTGAATCAGATAAAGTGATGAAAAATGAGGATGGTGAAGAAGCGAGTAGGGGATATAACAACAAACCTAGAGGGATACCAGTGAGATGTCAGTGAAGAAGACGTTTGTGATGAATATTTGGATATGTGGACCTCCATTACTAATATGGTATGTTGCGAAATTTGGTAGTAATACTCTTGTAAAAAAAAATATATATACAGTATATATACGTATAATATTTGGGTTTATATTTGCGACCGCGTAGAATTATTTTTAGTTCATCTACATATATGGCGGGAGAACATTATATATATTAATCGAGCATCGGCTCATTAGATGTGTATCCTGCAAATACAGCTGATTCTTTTACTAATAAGGTCTCTCCGCCTTTACAACTTGACCCTGAAAGGGAGTATGAAATTTATCTACTGAAGTTCTTCTATCCCAAGAATTGTTTTTGTATAGTAGAAAATGACAAAGATGCATTTATCGACGTATTTTATCAAGTTCAGGGGGATATTATAACCGGGAACTATTTTTGTACATACAAACCAAGAACTAACATGGAATCGGGGGATATACAGTATATTTGTGATGTAATAAATACTGAGTTATGTCAGGATTTGAAGGAGAGGTGTTTACCAATTTTTGATAAACACTTTCGTCATAATAAAGTTATATCTTGGGATCGTAAGACAAAAAAAGTATCCGTTGGTATTGATCGAGTGGATTCGCGGGCTAATGGCATCTCTTCTGTACTATCTGCTATTGACTTTGGCTTCAGTAAACGTATGGGGAGAATATTAGGGTTCGACGCTGGGGTAAAATTCCATTGCTCGCTCACCGACAAGGATTCCCACTCTTTAGCTCCAAAAATGGCAAGACCCAATGCTGGGGTAGACTTTGTTATTATATATAAGGATGTGATCACCCCTACATCGTACGGGGGTCAGCTTGTTAATGTTTTAGACGTTTTTGCAATGGAGTCGACGGGGGTACTGGAGTTAATAAAACGATTTATAAGAAACTAAATCGTATTGTGATTGACTCTATTAGTTTAACAGTTAGAGATCAGCATGGTCGAAAGCTGACATTTGCAGGGGAAGGCACTGTAACGTGTATTATGCATATTCGTCCAATATAAAAAGCGAAGATGATAACTTTTACAGTTATTAGCTAATCTTCAGCCATGACGTACGCATTTCAAGTCCCTACTACGAGGGAATTCCATAGAATATTCAACAGCGGTCATGCGCTAAAGGGGGGAGGGTTGGAAGATATAGCATTTTTTATCCTGCTGCAGTTCGTGGAAGGAGAGGTGGTATTTTGTCATTACTCGGGGGTCTAGCTAAACGTGTGGCGCCTTTCATAATGAAAACCATAGCTCCAGAAGCAGTAGATTTTGGGAGGAGAGTTCTCGGGGATGTAATGCAAGGGGAAAATGTAAGAGCGTCACTAAAAAGAATCACGTGTTAAAGAGAACGGGCGAGCGAGTGCTACGTGGAGGGAAAAGAAAGAAAAAGGTTTCAGCTAGAGTATAAAGAAGAGTAAAGCAAAAGAGATCAAGCTTGAATAAGTGTTATACAAATTATATATTTGTGTAGCTTAGTTTGTCAGCAGCAATGACCGCAATAGCACCCGCGATCCAGGGTACTGGGAGTAAAGTGCCTTTTAAGAAATATAATGCTAGCGTAAGCTCTTCATTCCCTCTATCCACCAGACCACGGAGAGTGGAAAGCGCTATTGCTGGTCGTACTAAACTTGATGTTTTCCCAGTAAATGTAGGGTATAATAACACCATATCCGACAATTACATAGCATTTCGAATTCCTGGGATGACCGGTCAATTTCTAGATTTGTCAACATTAACGATTGACTTGGATATAGGTGTGGTTAAGGAGGATAAGACTACCCCCCTTGACGTAAATGATCATGTCGCGCTCTGCAAATGGTGTTTCCAATTCGCTGTTTCGAACGGCGAATTGTTATCTAAATGAGCAAATGGTAGAGGCTAATGTGTACTTTTCATACGCGTCTTTTCTTAAAATGGCTACCTCCATTCCACCACAGAAAATAGATACCCTGGGAAGTACCGCTTATTATCATGATGAAATGAAGGGTACTGGTATACCAGATACCTATACTGAAGCATATTTCCAAAATGGCAACACGGTCGAAGTTGCACGCTGGACGTTATCGAAAAGTCAAGGAGTATCTGTAATGGGTCCTCTTTTCTTAGACATTACTACAATCGATCAGTATATTTTGGATGGGGTATCGTTGCGTATTAGATTGGAAATGAATAGCCCTAAGGGGGTGATTGGAACTGACCAGCCCAACAAAAAATTTAGATACGTCGTTAATTCTGCCAAATTATGGGTGGATCGTGTATTCCCTTACATGACTGCGTTAGAGAGTTTAAACAACTCCTTGATGAGTAAGACCCTAGAGTATACATATACTCCAACGCTTTATAAGAGCTATGTTTTAGGTCAAAAGCAGACGAGTCTTTCCTCGGATCTGCCGTGGTCTCAAGTGATACCAGAAAGATTATTTATGATAATTCTTGATATGAATGCCATGAATGGTAATTATGTCAATAATTCCCTATATCTAACTAATGGCAGCTTATCAAAGACCAGAGTAACTATTAATGGAAGCACCCAATACAATCTTAGATCTGAATTCACGAATAAATATTCAACTTTCTATTATAGCACATTAGAATCTTTGGGACTCGATCACGAGCACACCATAGACTTTAAGAGTTTCATTGACGGGCGAATGGTGGGAGTGTTTAACTTTGTGCATGAAATCGCTGATGAGGCTACCCCGATTCAAACATCGGGGAATTTAAGAATTTATCTCAGTTTTGCTAACGGGGTTGATGATAATCGAGCGATATTATTCTTTGGGGAGACGACTGGGATTATTGAAATTGATTCACAAAGACATATAAGAGCAAAGGTTAGAGCATTAAACAAAAATGAATGCAAGGGAGATAGAGAATGGATTGAAGAATGTATTGGGTGATAAAGTAGAGTTTTTTGGGTGGTTTGCAGTCGAGAGCTTGCCAGATATAATTAAAGGAAAAAATCGGGTATTTGTTTGTATTTTATTGGTAGGGGAAAAGTCGGACATGATTGGTTATTGGCTAGCTCTTTATATGAATCATAACACACGGCAGATTGGATTTTTTACAGTTGCAATCTCAGACCTGGCGTCCATTCACAAACAATTGTTTATATAATTAAATCTCTTAAAGATTATAGACTATATTGTCTGCAGTTTAGACTGCAGAGTAATTCCACTTTTGTTTGCGGGGCTTATGTTATGGTGTTTGTGTATTTGATTAGTTGTAAGGGTTTAATTGGCGCATTGGCGTATTTTAATAGAAACTTTGAAAGGGGGGATTACTACCAGAATCATAAATGCATCATCAGAATATGCTATACTCTTTTCAAAATGCCGCCTTGTATAAGGACTTTCTGCCTAGATAGGAAACGAAAGGAATTATGTGAGAGGTGGCTATGTCCGAGATAGAACATTGGGGGAGTGGCGGAAAAAAAAAGTAAATACTCGCTGTAGTAGGTGATGGATATGATTGTTATTAGCTGAATTATGAGAAAAAACAAGCGGGCGTTGTCAACTGAGCGGGTATAGTTACCATGAATGCATAAATTATATATCTATATAACACTCGGTGGAGGGACGGCGTCATCATTATGCCTAAGATGGAAGAGTCGGGAGTTCTAGACGATGGTGAGTGAATATATATATGATCGTAAATATTTACACCAATGCTGGAAGTAATTATTAATATACTAGTATTAATATACTAGTATTTTGTATAATTATGTGTGTGTGTCTTATATATTTTTTGTTTTTTCTGTTGCAGTTATTCAAACCCTTAGAAGAAGTGGAGTGATAATACTAAGTGAAACAGTATATGTGATAATCAACACCCCTCCGCCAGCTGACAATCACCAGCGAGAACCGCCGAAAAACGTCAGTTTGGATGTACTACAGCGACTACAAATGTAGAAGAACCACCACTTAAAACACCCCCAGTTGGGGAGACGACCCCCGAAGAGGAGGGCTATGATACAGTGCATTAAGCTTTTGGTACTTACCATGCCGCGCTGAAAAAAATCCTTTTTTTGAAACGTTTGGTTTTATTTGTTCCTTGTTTTATAGTATAGCTTAGTCTTTGTATAGCCCTCACTCAGCTTTTTTTTTTTTTTTTTTCCCAGTAACTCGAGATTTACTTAGAAATATTATGTAATGATGTTGGATGTATTTTACAAATTTAACTAAGACATTTGTCTCATTGCAAATGTTAAGATGAGATAGGGAAAAACGTGAATGATCAGCTGAGCGAGAGCTATACAAGCCGTGTATACAATTCACTGTCTAAGGGTATACTGAGATTGTTTGAAAAATGAGGACAGAAATTATAGATGGAAGAGTTACCAAATGCTACTGATTTGGAAATGGAGGAAAATAGAGAGTTTGATGGTGATAAAAAGCCCCAATCTTGACTCTATAGGCGGATATTAAAATATATATTAGTTTTCTATATGTATTACCTTCTAATTCTATCATCATGAAGAACTAATGTAAGAATAAGAGCAATAATAACACCATAAAACAAACATGTTGGCAATTGTGTGCTTAATGAGTGGAAGATTATCTTAACCGTGGGTAGGGAAGCCAGGTAGAAAGTATACTCTCCCACTCTGAAAAATAACAAAAAAAGAACGACAACAACAGTATATAAATATAAAAAGGATTCCTGCTAGTAACATCCCTGATGTCTGTCTAGCATGACAATCAGCGAGTATTAACACACGTCCTCACTGTCATCCATCAACAAGTATTGACAGGTAATCGTGACGTCACTCACATCCGCTCATCCACCACAACACCCACCTACCTAACATCCCCCAGCAGGATAATTCCAACGAGTATTAACACACGTCCTCACTGTCATCCATCAACAAGTATTGACAGGTAATCGTGACGTCACTCACATCCGTTCATCCACCAGAACACCCACCCACCCATCCACTCATAGCGAATCTATAACTCTCTCTTTCTCTCCTCATCCTCCACCTTTTCCTCCCTATTATTACACATCCCACCCACTCACCGTCTTCCACATCCATCCCATAATCCTCCATATTCTTATCAGCTCATCTATCAACCATTTTCCCGTGTCTGGTGCCACATAGCCACACTTTGTTTTGACAATTATCGATACACAAGCGTTCTCTAATATATTCAGACTCTAAAACAGTAGATATCGGAAACTAGACGAAAAACTGCGTCATACTAAATACTTAGTCTCTGATAATACTTACATTTGATGATGTTAAACCATAATTGACAGCAAAAAATTATGAAATAAAATCTTGAAAGTCAACCCCTCCCAGGTATAAACAGGAAATTAACTTCACTTCAATAGTTTTGACTCAATTCTCACACATCTACCTCATGCCCTTATTCGTAAACTTGTATGCAAACCCCATAGACTTTTACGAAAATCGACCCCTGGCCTTATCATCACACGCCGGAGACGTGTGATGATAAGGCCCATAAACTTTTACGAAAATAGACCCCTGGCCTGGTCATCCCCATGAAAAACTTGTATGAAACCCCATAAACTTTTACGAAAACAAAAAATAATAACAAAAACAAAAAATAATAATTGATAATTTTATGCATTTTTTTTTTTTGATCGGTCATTTATGATCTGGCCATATCCATACTACTAATGTATAACTACTGATGATCTAGACTATATTCTACATAAGGTTATGCGACAATACAATGTGCCTAAAACTCAAGATCCTCCCACCACTACACCGGGAGCTTCCCAGGAGCTTCCCGGGAGCTTCCCTGGCCACTTGTGTGGCCTCTAGAACCAACCAGGGTTGTCCAACCTAATATATCCCTCCCCCAATTTAACGTCATCCTGGCGAACACTACGGCAAGCGGCACGGCAGTGCCCGCCTCGTTAACAACTACCAATGTTCGTGTAATAACGGATGTTATTCCCCCGCCTCTTGACAAACTTCTCCATAGAAAAGGCCCTATGCCTCTTTTATATGGTCCCAACTGCTCGTGGATTCCAGTAATAGCGAAAAACCAGAGCGTAGCACAGACATCCATATCGGGGAAGATCCCTGTTCCTAGTGAATTTTTTTTTTTTTTTTTTTTTTTTCTATGTGATTGAGGGAGGCAAAAGGCATAACTGCCTATAGCGAGTGCCTCCCCCATAGTTGAAAGAGTAAGAAGCTGAGGGCCAAAGATGCTCAAAGGCAGTTAGTGGATGTAACTATAAAAGCTATTCCTAATGTTTATTCGCCTGAATTTTTTGTGTACTCTGCTACTCCGGCATTACCTCCCACCTCCTCTGCACGACTTTTTGCGGATTGGACAAAGTCTGACGGCGTGAACGATATTAAATCGCTCAATACGCTAACGCCGGAGTTGGATACAACCCCAGTTCTAGATCAGTCTCGCAATCCAGTTCTGTAGGTGGGGCAGGTAGGTCTAGGTCCGTGGGTGGACTGGGAGGCGGAAGCTCAACAGTTTGCAGCTACCATCACGTCAAAATCCTCCCACCAAATACCTCAAGATAACCACAATTGGTTTTCAATGCCTATCAATAAAGCCGGAGGGGTGTCCCCTGCTCTTTTAATTTCCTGTCGGCTCCCAAATTGTCTCTCTATTACTTGCAAGAACCCTTTTCAACCCTCCCTCCTGCGCACTTAGACAGAGACTTTAAATTGCGAAACAAAGCATTTAGACTATTTTCACAATTCATTCTGAGCCGCCAAATAGCCCAGTCCCTCACGAGGACCATAGCCGCTATTTCTGACCAAAATGTAAGGAAGGCCACCGATCTTTCAAGGCGGCTTCTTTTACAGAACTCCATACAGTCCTTGGGCGACATCCGAATAGCCTTGTTGGAGGCTGTTCGAGCACGTCAGGACTTAAGAGTATAATTATATGGTTAAGAAGTTACCGGACGACATTGGTCGCCGGATAACCCTCTCCCCTGTATTAACGGCTTCTTTGCTAAATCTGGAGACTTGGAAGGCAGTTTATATTATGGTTGACAGCCTGCAGCCGAGTACCTCCCAGCCTAGGAAGGAGAACTTTAAGAAACCATACTCCAAACATAAAAGCGGAGGTAAGTCACAACACTCTGGTGCTAAACAGCCCTTTCAGGGAACCATGCCTCCTCCGGCGCAGGGAGATACTCAGCACAATCCTAGACAGGGAAAATATTCAGGCAAGTGGCATAATAAGAATAAGTCACAACACAAATCAGGTCAGGGAGTGACGCCAGCCAAAACCAGCCAACCGTCTACCCCTACCCCACCACCAACAAAAAACTAGTTTGTCAAACTCTCTCCCTCCCGGGCCCTATCGAAGGCGAGTTGGATCCGAGAGTAGTTCCGCCGGACAAGCCCAGTCAAGTAACTGGGTCATTTCAGGCGTGTCTCCGGGCCTGGCCCCAGCGAACTTGGGCACGGACAGTGGTACGCAAGGGCATCACTTGGCAGTGGCTCCGGCGACCTCGTTTATGTCAGACTCGAGAAGTCAATCATGTTTCTTTAGAGGTGGAGTCACTAGTCCAGGAAATGATCACCAAGCATGTCATTGTCCCGGTCGATCCAACTTGCCCTGTGTTCACATCAAGACTTTTTCTCGTGCCAAAGAGGGAGGGACAGTGTTCAAATGCGACCAGTAGTAGATCTCTCGTTCTTGAACACCCACATTCACAATTCACCCTTCAGGATGCTCACTGTGAACCACATCAGGCTAACACTTCCACCACAAGGATGGATGTGTTCGCTAGACCTGACAGACGCCTATTGGCATGTCCCCATCAACAAAAAGTTCCAAAAATTCCTCGCCTTGAGGATCAGGCAAGAGACTTATGTCTTTCAAAGAATGCCATTCGGGTTGAACCTGGCACCGAGAATATTCACAAAATTAGTTCGGCAGGCCCTCATGCCAATGTTAAATCAGGGGATCAAGGTGTTGTGGTACCTAAACGATTGGCTGGTAGTGGCGGAGTCAGAGAGTTTATGCAAAATCATTGTCAAACACATTATAAATTATGTACAATCCCTAGGGTTCAAGGTCAACTTGGCAAAGTCACACCTTGTTCGGACACGGGTAATTCAGTGGATAGGGCTGGTCTGGGACACAGCCAATCTTACTCTCAGTCAGAGAGTAACAACCGCAACAGATTTCGAAAGAAATTGTTCGTGTTTCTCCACAGTCTGAACACGACGAGGAGATACTGGGAGTCTCTGGTCGGTTCTTTCAACTGGATTCAATTAACGGTAAAGTTGGGCCGGTTGAAAGTAAATAAATTAATCTTGGAAGACAACAAATATTTCCCGCTATTGGCGGCTTGAAAATTGTGGAAAATTGCTCCCTTAATCCACAACTTGCTGTCGGTATGGGCGAAGAGAGAAATATTGCACTCAGTAATGACGTGGGTATCTCCCCCTACGGTATGGGTAGACACTAACGCTTCAGGGACAATAGGCTGGGGTTATCAGTTGAGCCTAGGCCATCAAGGGCAGGGTCTTTGGTCCCAAGACGAGAAGTTTGATATCAACAAGCAAGAGTTTTTAGTCCCTTTGTTTTTCCTTCAAACTCACGGCTCCTCCTTGCGGGGGAAATCAATAGCTTTTTGAATGGACAATTTGAATGCGGTGCACTGCATTCAAAAGCAAGGGTCAACAAGGTCTCGGAAGTTGTTAGAATTGTCAGAGAAGAATTTTGCTCTGGCCGAAGAGCTGAGCATTCATCTTCATGCATCATATCTCCCAGGCATAGCGAACGTCTGGGCAGACGTGCTGTCCCGGAAACAGAGCACCACAGTAGAATGGGCAATCAAGCAAGACATCTTCAACAAGATAATTGCAGAGCCATACCATCCACAAGTGGATCTATTCGCACCCGAGGAGAACCACAGACTCCCTCTCTACCTAACCCGCCGGGAAATGACCTTGGGGGGAGGTCCAGACACATTACTGGAGGATTGGAACAGGTGGAGTTCCATCTATCTATTTCCGCCTCCAGACGCCTCACTCATGTGTCAAATAGTTCACAAACTACGGGGTTACCGGGGCATAGTCTCGATGATCGCGCCTCTTTGGCCGGCTCAGGTGTGGTACCACCAGTTGAAAACGTGGTGCGAGAACCCGGTGTCGCTCCTGGTCTCGTACTTCCACTTGGAGACAATTGGAAACCTTGAGACCTCGCTGACTTTTGCCTTTTGGACATTCAAAAAAGCCAAGTGGTTAACTCCGTATGGAGAGAGCGTTACTAATAAATTTCTTAATCAGTATACTATGTCCACCAGGAGACAATACCAATCACATTGGAAAACATTTACAACCTGGATAGTAGAAACCGCTCAAACAGACGCATCAGTAGCTTTGGTTTTTAAGTACTTAGACTCTTTGTTTGAACATCAACGCCTTTCTGTAGTTACGCTGAAGAACCATGTATCTGCCATCAGAACTCCCTTTTACGACCTTATAGGTCTATCCATACCACAGGCGGAGGAGAAAGGGTTCATGAGGGCATGTTTCAGGTAGGCTCATGCCTACCTGGTCACTGGACAAAGCTTTGGCTTTACTTCATTCGCGCAAGTACAACCTTGCTCCGGATTTTGACTCATTATTAAAGAAGGCTGTGTTCCTTATGGCTTTGGCTACAGGAAACAGGGTGTCTGAGCTGGCAGCGATGAGCAACGAACCTAATTGCCTTAGATTTGGAAGACTTAATGAACATTTACAAGTTGCTCCATCTCCCACTTTCGCAGCTAAGAACGAGCATAGTGATCATGTGTTCTCTGAATTTATAAGCCCGGCTCTTAAACGCGGGCATACACATCATGTTTTATGTCCGGTGCAGGCTTTAATCAAGTTTATGAGGGTGTCGCAGCCCCAACAACAGGGAGCCTTATGGGTCAACAGTACAGGTTCTCGCATCACAAGAAGAAAATTGGCTTCCTTGCTCGTAGACGTAATTCGGGAAAGTAATCCTGGTGTAGTGGGCAGAGCCCACGACATCAGAAAATGGGCTGTCTCGTTAAGGTTTCTACAAAATTATTCAATAGATGACATAGCAAACACTAAACTGTGGGCCTCCAATCATACTTTCTTGACGCGGTACCTGTCGGTGGCTTTGGATAAACCAAAACTGACCTGTGTGGCCTTACGTCAGCGGGTCTAGTTGGTCTATGTGCCACTAAGTTAAGTTTAATCTTAACTCTCCCAGACATATATGACGCGATCGAGTCATATGGCAGAGTGAACCAAAAACTCATATGACGCGATCGCGTCATATGGACTTATTATATTGCTAGAAAATAAGTTTATGACGCAATTGAGCCGGTTTTTAGGCTGGTAAGTCCGATAAGTTAGATGTACATGTGGACAAATCTAGCAACCCCCTAGCGTCCCTGTGAGGGCCCCGCGGTGGTAGAGAGAGTCAGTTTCTTCCATCAGCCGCCTAGTAGGTGGGTGTGTGCAGCCCTTTAAACCAAGGGGCCTCCATTTTGCCCAGCCTGGCTGGTATTACCGCCCTAATATAACCCAAACGAAATGCTATATCGTTGGGTTATCGATGGATTATTGTGTTATTCTTATTTAGGGTATAAAAACCATGTTAGTGAAGTGTTTTGCTAGTCTGGTGTACGTGACCAAGGTGGGCTCCACGAGGGCCATGGTTTCGCTTGTTTGTGGATCACTTTCATACCATATTGAGTCAATTATATTGCTATTTATCACTTGAAGTAGTGTATTATCCGTTCAAGTAGTGTATCTTACCTTGTATTAGTGTTACTTAGTGAAAAAACGTTCATTACTGGTCGAGCATATGTCGCCATGCTCCCTCAGCCCTGTGCATTTTTGTTCGATAATTTAGTGGTGGAAAGTGCTTGCATTTTTGCTCGATAATTTATTGGTGGAAAGTGCTTGGGAGGTAAGTTTTTTATGGGCAAAAGCACTCTACATATACGGCTTGGTGGCCACGAGGGAATCTCAGCAGTGTGAGTAGTGATGGTGGTGGTGATGATGGTGGTGGTGGTGATGGTCGGGGTGGTGGTGGTGGTGGAGATGGTGGTGGTGGTGGTGGAGATGGTGGTGGTGTTGGTGGAGATGGTGGTGGTGTTGACACCAATAGGGTAATTTGTGTCAACACCACCACCATCTCCACCAACACCACCACCATCTCCACCACCACCACCACCATTTTTTGTATTTAGGCCTATTTTATTATATTATTATTATTATTATTATTTATTATTATTTATTATTATACCCAACATAAATGTCCCCCCCCCCCCCCCCCCATCCCCCCCCTCCCCCAAAAAAAAAAAAAAAAAAAAAATCAATTTCTACTACATTTTGCACTACAGTGTATATTGGCCTCCTGGGGGAACCAGTCTAAAAAAGTGCAGTACCTCTTTGGGTGGCTTGGAAATTTGCACATATTTCTCTTTATTTTATTTACGTGTACAATAGAATTATTTCTGAATTTATTACCTGAAGATTACCTGGCTTTCTTATTTTGTTTTTTCAGTGTCAACCCAGGAGCCATTTCCCTTCTCGTTGGAAAGGGTGTATATTGTGGCAAAGATATACAACTGTATAAACATTCTCATATATTTTCATAACAATAACAATGCATGGAAACAATTGCGCATAGCTCACGAACCATACTCTATATTATTTTTGTTTTCACCATTGGAAAGAGCACAATTTTCCGATTCCGGTGATATATACAGTTATATACGTATCCGACCAAATAACGCAACCACGAGGTGGGGAACAGCTCGGAACCCGGCTAGCATCGCCGGAACAGAGACGGGTGAAGCGTAAATATTCGCATTTTGGCTCTTCATTTCAAATATTCATAGCGCAAAAAGTATTTGTCCTAGGAACTTCTAGTTTATTGTATACTCATCAGCATTATTTGCCGTATTCATTCAGCCTAAATTTAAAACCATACACTTCGTAGCAACGAAATAAATCGAAAATGTTATAAACCATATCAATCAAAATCAGATTTTTTTTTTTTCGGTCACTGCATGGAAACAATTGTGCATAGCTCGCGAACCAATTATGCTATATTTTTGTTTTCACCATTGGATAACGCAACCACGAGGTGGGGTGAAGCGTAAATATTCGCATTTTGGCTCTTCATTTCAAATATTGATAGCGCAAAAAGTATTTGTCCTAGGAACTTCTAGTTTGTTTTATACTCATCAGCATTATTTGCCGTATCCATACAGCCTACCATACACTTCGTAGCAACGAAATACCATATAAATCAAAATCATATATTTTTTTTTTCTATTGAAGATAACCTAGGACGGTGTGAAGACAATTGCATGGGAAATAATTGTATTCCGGACTCATTTACACTTTCATATTTCGATTTATTTACATTTTTTTTTATTTTATCATGTAATATAAATATTCCTCTTTCCATTGATATATGATACATCACAATAAACAGCATTCTGGTGGATGGAAATCGCGAAAAATGTAAGGCTTCGATAACACTCATGAGCCAAATTCAAGACCCAAAATACTTGTCAAGCGCCTCCTTGGACTTATTGGAACATAATATGTCGGAGGGAGTTAATGGTGAAAAATAAGGGGGGGGGTGCTTTAGAGCTTAAGACCTCTAGACCAGGGGTGTCAAACATGCGGCCCCCCTCCCTCTCGCATGCGACCCGCAAACCAGGTTGGCCAAGTAGTGTAAAACATTGCATTTTTATACTAGACATAATTATTATTTCTTAAATATATTATATGTTGGTACTAGCCTATATTAACTTGTTCTAATTATAGGAAGTATTTGTGAGAGTAAGAAGCTTACAGGAGATTAAATACTCTTTCACCCTTAGACATTCTTCTTAAGCTGAATCAAATCGTCAACGGGTTTAGAATATGCTCAATTCGGGGCCAGTGAGACGGTTCTTGCAATCATGGTCAGTATGAGGCCCAAGGCTACGGAGATAATACACAACTAACTATAACTAACTAACTATCTAACTTACTAACTAACTCTCTCTCTCTCTCTCCTCTCCCTTTATTCCATTTACTTCTCATTATCAATTATTTTAATACAGTGACGACAGCCAGGTGATTTTATTCAAATTATGAAGGACCTCAGAGAGAGAGAGAGAGAAGGGTAGGAAAAAGAGAGGAGACAAAACAAATAATACAAGTCTAAGAGAATCTTAATTCAAACATTGACTTTATTAAATATGTAAACCCATCCAAACACTAAGCAATATAATAGTTTACTCATAATTCTGATACCCATCCAAACATTTTTTGTTTTTTTTGTTTTTTTAAGAGACAATGAACGGAGGAAGGAAAAACACAGACAAAACAAAAAGGTCCATGTGCCTAAAGGCATCCTCCATTCATGACTAAGCAATATAATAGTTGTCTCATACTTCTGAAACCCATCCAAACAATAAGCAATATAATAGTTTACTCATACTTCTGAAACACATCCAAACAATAAGCAATATAATAGTTTACTCATACTTCTGAAACCCATCCAAACAATAAGCAATATAATAGTTTACTCATACTTCTGAAACCCATCCAAACAATAAGCAATATAATAGTTTACTCATACTTCTGAAACCCATCCAAACAATAAGCAATATAATAGTTTACTCATACTTCTGAAACCCATCCAAACAATAAGCAATATAATAGTTTACTCATACTTCTGAAACCCATCCAAACAATAAGCAATATAATAGTTTACTCATACTTCTGAAACCCATCCAAACAATAAGCAATATAATAGTTTACTCATACTTCTGAAACCCATCCAAACAATAAGCAATATAATAGTTTACTCATACTTCTGAAACCCATCCAAACAATAAGCAATATAATAGTTTACTCATACTTCTGAAACCCATCCAAACAATAAGCAATATAATAGTTTACTCATACTTCTGAAACCCATCCAAACAATAAGCAATATAATAGTTTACTCATACTTCTGAAACCCATCCAAACAATAAGCAATATAATAGTTTTCTCATACTTCTGAAACCCATCCAAACAATAAGCAATATAATAGTTTACTCATACTTCTGAAACCCATCCAAACAATAAGCAATATAATAGTTTACTCATACTTCTGAAACCCATCCAAACAATAAGCAATATAATAGTTTACTCATACTTCTGAAACCCATCCAAACAATAAGCAATATAATAGTTTACTCATACTTCTGAAACCCATCCAAACAATAAGCAATAAAATAGTTTACTCATACTTCTGAAACCCATCCAAACAATAAGCAATATAATAGTTTACTCATACTTCTGAAACCCATCCAAACAATAAGCAATAATAGTTTACTCATACTTCTGAAACCCATCCAAACAATAAGCAATATAATAGTTTACTCATACTTCTGAAACCCATCCAAACAATAAGCAATATAATAGTTTACTCATACTTCTGAAACCCATCCAAACAATAAGCAATATAATAGTTTACTCATACTTCTGAAACCCATCCAAACAATAAGCAATAATAGTTTACTCATACTTCTGAAAAACATCCAAACAATAAGCAATATAATAGTTTACTCATACTTCTGAAACCCATCCAAACAATAAGCAATATAATAGTTTACTCATACTTCTGAAACCCATCCAAACAATAAGCAATATAATAGTTTACTCATACTTCTGAAACCCATCCAAACAATAAGCAATATAATAGTTTACTCATACTTCTGAAACCCATCCAAACAATAAGCAATATAATAGTTTACTCATACTTCTGAAACCCATCCAAACAATAAGCAATATAATAGTTTACTCTTACTTCTGAAACCCATCCAAACATTAAGCAATATAATAGTTTACTCATACTTCTGAAACCCATCCAAACAATAAGCAATATAATAGTTTACTCATACTTCTGAAACCCATCCAAACAATAAGCAATATAATAGTTTACTCATACTTCTGAAACCCATCCAAACAATAAGCAATATAATAGTTTTCTCATACTTCTGAAACCCATCCAAACAATAAGCAATATAATAGTTTACTCATACTTCTGAAACCCATCCAAACAATAAGCAATATAATAGTTTACTCATACTTCTGAAACCCATCCAAACAATAAGCAATATAATAGTTTACTCATACTTCTGAAACCCATCCAAACAATAAGCAATATAATAGTTTACTCATACTTCTGAAACCCATCCAAACAATAAGCAATATAATAGTTTACCCATACTTCCGAATTGTATACTCTCTCTCTCTCTCTCCCACACCCTCTTCCTCTCTCTCACACACACCGTGTCTGTCTGTCTGTCTCTGTCTCTTTCTCCCTCTCTGTCTGGTCTGGTCTGTCGGTCTCTCTCTCTTTCTCTTGAGATCCTTCCTAATTTAAACAAAATCACCTGGCGGTCGTCACTGTATTAAAATAGTTGATAATGAGAAGTAAATAGAATAAAGGAAGAGAGAGAGAGAGACGTCACTGGTCTATCTCCTGTACTAACAAATTACGCCTGATAAGTCTTGGGAAAATGGCAAACCAGTGTTGTTAATCCATGGTCAGTGAGGGCTCTTCGTAAATTAGTGCGACAGGTGGCACAGTTGCCGTAAATAATATATTGTTATGTGTTTTGAATATTTACAGAAATTGCTTAATCTGGATAATATGAAGCTTTTATTTTAATTTATATTAAGACGGGTGGAGGCATTACCGGTATATTATATTTGGCCTGCTACATTAACCTCTTCTGTACCGACAACGTCTTTTTAACAAATGTTGATACTATTTGACAATTTTATTCAGTTTCGAAAGGGCCTCCAGCAATTGATAGGCTTCGAACAATCTCACTTTTTCATTTTTACTACCACAGATCCTCCTTAAATTGCACAAAATCCTCTAAACATAGCTACACTAAAATATAAAAGACGTCGCCGGTACAGAAGGGGTTAATGCGGCCCTACAATATTGTACCGTGTAAAATTTGGCCCGCCAGAGCAAATGAGTTTGACACCCCTGCCCTAGACCCTCCGCCGGACTATGTGATAAGGTTGTCGAGACTCGTAAGTAACTCGACAGTTTAGGTTAAGTAAACATACTGGAAGTTCAAATTAGGCGCCAGTATTAGGCTAAGTTATATATCTATATAAAAGATATATACTATTTCGTATTAACTCCTTGAGACATATATGACGCGATCGCTTCATATGGAACTTATGACCAAAAACTCATATGACGCGATCGCGTCATATGGACTTATCTACATGCCTCTCCAATAAGTCCATATGACGCACTAGCGTCATATAGAGCTCAGTAAGTCCGGTAAGTTAGATGTCGGTTGGTGGCAACCCCAGGTTCCTCCGACAATTCTAACAGCCAGCAGTGTGGTTTTGGCAGTTGTGTGGTGCAGTGGCAATGATACCGGGCGCCCGCCTCCTTGGACTTACTGGAACATAATATGTCTGAAGGAGTTAAGTTTATATGGGTTTATTATCCATTATGATATCGGGTTGTCATTAAAATAAATCCGGTATATCTTGTAGCTAGTTAAATGACGCATTGGTAGATAAGATAACTGAGGGTCCCTCGCAATAATACAAACCAGACTCGCTTTAGCTACGAACTCATTAAGACCTCCTTCTAGCTGCTCCAATACAACCACCTGTTCCCTGCTAAGTCATCCTAATTCTTAGTGGCCACTATACCTTCTCTCTATTCCTATCACTATCATTGAGCTATCTATCCCTATCAACCAATAAAAGTAAGTTAACTCTTGTGAGATTATAGGTAAATTTAGTTTTGTTTACTATCGAATTCTCACAAAGGTCACGAGCTGTGATACTTGAAAATTTGAGCTGGTTATACAGCTCAAAATGTTATTTTTATGAAGATATCTATCATAGTTGCAACTATAGGATACTAAGTTGAAATTGTACAAACTATATAATATGTACAAATTTACGTTAAGAACATAAAATATACTCAAATGATATATTGTGCCTTTACACTGTTGGACAGGAATAAAACAATGTTCTTGTAAAGAAATGTATTGAATCTCAATGTGATATTCTTAACAGATGTACCTGCATGGTCATTTTAAGCAGACCTTCTTCGAAGTAACGCACTGCTTGTCTTTCCATGTTTTATATTTTTATTGTATGTAAACAATAAAGACTTAAGTTTGTTATATGATTCTTTGTCTCTACCTATAGGTTAGTGGTTTGATATTGTCATGAATGTCCCCCTCCAGTCTTGAGATATCAGGCATATCGTCAATGATGGAGGGGCCACTAATAAATTATAGGTTTGAGTCCCGGAGGGAAGAATGGAAACCTAATATTTAGTAGTGGCCCCGAAATCATTGACGAGGTAGGGCCCTCCCTTCGACCCCCTTCCCATTCGTTTGATGTCTTAGGTTTAATCTTGATATATCATTGAAGGCATTCGATTCGGTAAAGAGAGGCAAATTAACTCCCTCCGACATATTATGTTCCAATAAGTCCGAGGAGGCGGGAGCCCCGGGATCATTGCCACTGCCCCGCACTACACTCACAACAACACTGCGGCCGTTAGAATTATCGGAGGTGAATGAGGTTGCCACCAACGGTTTTATCGTATGGTAACTTATCGGACTTACTGAGCTCATATGACGCAAAATCGTGTCATAAACTTATTGGAGAGGTATAGAGATAAGTCCATATGACGCGATCGCGTCATATATGTCTGGGGGAGTTAATAGAAGTACTAATGAGGTACAAAATCCACCCCAAAGTCATAGACACACTGGCGAACATAATTATACACAGGCTACAATAAAGAAATAAAGTATGGCGAAAATTCAACCCTGAACATTGAAATAACCAGTGGTATCCGTCAAGGACTTGAGGGGAGCTAAGACCCTATACACTTAGAGGTCACCATTTACGATTGCTTCTGCTGATGATGGATTACTTTTGGCTCAGTCTCTACAGCAAGCACATGCTATGATTGACCTCATCACCAACATTGGACAAGATTGTGGCCTGAGCATCAACAAGAACAAAAGTCATACACTGATATACAATATGAGAGAAACACCAGTAGAGATAAACAACATAGCAGTCACTAATGAAATAAAATATTTAGGAATAACAATAACTGACAAGCGGAACTGTTTTAAAAAGCAAAAGGGTATAGCACTAGAAAAAGCAAAGAAACTAGCAAACCTGACCTACCCAGTAATCTCTCCCAGAGCTGCAACAAGCTACTGATTGGAAAGACCTTCTGGAAGTGTATAACACTACCATCAATCCTGTACGGCTCGAGCATCCTTGGCTACACAAAAAGCGAAATCCAGTAACTACAGAGAATTGAAAACTCAGTATTTAGACAGATTCTTGGTGCCCCAAGGTATGCTCAGGTTGCAGCGCTGAGGGGAGAAATCGGTGCTTCGTCCATGGAAACAAGAATCATAAGACAGTTACAATACCTACACTATATAGAAAGTGAAAAGGATGAAGGACGTGAGAAAAGGAGAACCACTATTTCAGAGGCCATACATAGAAGATGAAGACAAACTGATAGGAGAACTGCTTTTTGAGGATGAAAAATCAATAAAACGAAGAATGTGATTTACAACTGTTGGAGAAAAAGGGACAAGAAGCGTAAAGAAAATCAGTGATATATTAAAGGAAATATTATTAGCACGACACAAATTGAAATTGTAATTGCAATAGTTATAAAGTCATAAAACCTAGGAAAGTGTCGTTGTAAAGGCAAAATCTTTCCGACCTACAAATACTACTACTGGAAGTATTGCGTCGCTGGATGCAGCGTCTCGGCTAGAATCCACATAAGAAATCCACGAACTGGTAA